>PVHP010036131.1:0-18095 GCA_004024765.1 Zapus hudsonius | reverse complement strand
GATTTTGGGACTCTACTTGAGTCAAGAGCACACAGCTTTAACTACTGAGCCATCATCTCACCCTCTTCAAAATATTTGACCGGGGATGTCATTATAAACAAAGGCCATGTTGTTGGCACATGAAGAAGTTTCATATTAAAGAAATTTCTAGAAAATTCAGTATAGATGGAAAATACATTGTTTAGGTGGTAGTTATCCATGTAGCCCAAGACTTGGTAAGGTCAGGAAACAAACCCTTGAATATAACATATGTAAGATCATGTTCTCTCAATAATAATGCACACATAGGAGAGAAACCAAAAGCCGGTGAGTACCAAAATGTAACAAGTTCTTCTGTTTCCAGACTGAACTAAACTTGAGTCAGAACATCCAACAAGGGACAGAATGCTATGAAGGTAAAAAATGTGTGAGGCTGGTTTACCAGGAGTCACATCACTCAAGGAATCTGATGTCTCAAAAATGGAAAAAAGGTTTGTATCACCACTCAACTGTCACTAAATGTCAGAGTCTTCATAGAAAGGATATCAAGGAATACAGGAAAATGTTCTTGAAGTCTCGGCATGATGTACCTCAGAGAACACATTCTGGTCAGAGGCCCTATGTATGTAAAGAGTGTGAGAAAACTTTCACCTGCAAGGTTCTCCTCCATGATCACAAGAGAAGCCATGTGGGTGAGAAGCAGTGTGAATATTCAGAAGGTGGGAAAGCTTTCCATAAGAAGTCAAAATGCATTCAACCTCAGAGCACTCACACAAGTGAGAAACCATATAGACACAAAGAACATGGAAAAGCTTTCACTCAGAACATACACCAAACTGTCCATGAGAGATCTCACCTAGGCGAAAGGGCCTATGAATGTACAGAATGTGGAAAAGCTTACACCAACAAACAAAACCTCATTCATCATCAGAGAACTTATATGGGTGAGAAACCCTATAAATGCGCAGAATGCGGGAAAGCTTTCACTCAGAAGGCACACCTCAGTGTTCACGCGCGGACACATACGGGAGAGAAGAGCTATGCGTGTGCAGGATGTGGGAAAGGTTTCTATTTCAAGTCACAGCACAGCTCACTGTTCATGAAAGAACTCATACGGGTGAGAAGCCTTATGAATGCATGGAATGTGGGAAATGTTTTTATGTCAAGTCAAAGCTGACTGTTCACGAGCGGACTCACACGGGAGAGAAGCCCTACGCGTGTGCAGAATGTGGGAAGGCTTTCACTTGTAAGATGTACCTCAGTGATCATCAGAGGACTCACACGGGGGAGAAGCCCTATGAATGTCCACAGTGTGGCAAAGCTTTCACTCAGAAGGTACACCTCAACGTCCATCAAAAAACTCACACGGGTGAGAAAACCTTTGAATGTACACAGTGTGGGAAAAGCTTCTATTTCAAGTCCCAGCTCAGTATTCACGAGAGGACTCACACGGGAGAGAAGCCCTACGAGTGCTCAGAATGTGGGAAAGCTTTCCGCGACAAGTCACAACTCATTAAACATCAAAGAATTCACACAGGAGAGAAGCCCTATCAGTGCTCAGAATGTGGGAAACCTTTCTCCAGGAAAGTACACCTCAAAGCTCACAAGAGAACGCACACGGGTGAGAAACCCTATGAGTGTACAGAGTGTGGGAAAGGTTTCCGTGTCAAGTCACAGCTTACTGTTCACAAGAGAATCCACACAGGCGAGAAGCCCTTTGAATGCCCACAGTGTGGGAAAGCTTTCACACGGAAGGTTCACCTCAAAGCCCACGAGAGAACGCATACGGGTGAGAAGCTGTATGATTGTACTGAATGTGGGAAAAGCTTCTACTTCAGGTCACAACTCACTGTGCACGAGAGAATTCACACAGGAGAGAAGCCTTATGAGTGTTCAGAGTGTGGGAAAGCTTTCACTCAGAAGGGACACCTCACTGCTCACGAGAGAACTCACAAAGGTGAGCCAAATGAGGGAAAGCTGGTACCAGTGGAAAAAAAAACCACAACCACAAAAAGCTCACCTGATTAAAAATCAGAATGAGAAACCCTGAGACTATGCAGAATGTGGAAAAAAATCTTTCTACCTCTGACTAGATCAGAAACCCAGCAAAGGTGGTAAACAGAGGAAAGCAATTTGGTTAAATATACTGCCACACTTTATAACATGAAGAAATCCTAGAAGAGGAATTCAGTCATATACCCACATTAGCAAGCATCAATTCACTTATGAAGTGGAGAATTTATTTGAAATTAAAAAAACAAATCGCTGAAGTTGGTATGTGACTCGGCCACAGGCAGTGTGGTTTGTGAATCTGTTATATATACATATACATGTGCCGTATGCATATATGAAAGTTCTTATATTCCATCTCTATTTTAAACATATCTATGATTCAATTGTAAATATAAGCAATTGTGAAGTAATTGCAAGAAATTTAGAATGTCTTGTTGGGCAACACTATTTGATTTATTTTTGTCAGTGAAAATATTTTCATAGTTGTTTACTTTTGAGACAATGTCTTATTTTATGGCCCATGCAGTTTCTGAACTCATATTGTCCAGGCTGTTCTCAGTCTTGATTCTCATTCATCCTCTAAATTTACTGGATTATAGGAGTGTGTCACTGTGCCTAGCCATAAATTCCTTTAAGTTTGTGAAATGTGTTTGTTAAAATGTCAAATTTTGGAGGTTGGAAAATGGCTTATTGGTCAAAATCACTTGCTGTGAAAACATCAGGACCTATGTTTGGATTCCCAGAATCCATGTAATAAAGCTGTGGTTTGCTGGAATGCCTTGTTGCCCTTACCTTCTTATTGCTGGGCAAAACACCTGACCAGAAGCAGCTTAAGGGAGAAAAGGGTTTATTTCAGGCTTATAGATTTCAGGGGAAGCTTTACCATGGCGAGGTAGCTGGTTCATTTCATCATACATCCAGAGCAGAGAGATCACACCAAGGACCAGCAAGCACCGTAGGGCTAGACTCAAGATCGCCCCCCAGTGACACATATCTAGCAGGGCCACACCTGCTGGAGACTAAGTAAGATTAGTCAAAATACCTGACACTATAGGTTCCTTTACATTCAAACCACTACAGTCCATACCTGACCACTGGAAACTCATGATACTAGCACAATTCAAAATGCATTCTTTCCAACTTTAAGAGTTCATAGTCTCATCGGAGATACAATAGTGTCTCTCAACTGTGAGTCCTATAGTTACATACTTCTAACACATAATGGCACAGAGTAAACATTTCCATTGAAAAAAAAAGGCCTATCAAGGAGAGACTGGACCAATGCAAGATTCAGAACCAACAGACAAACATCAAATATCTGCAGTTCCAAGTCTTATATCTATAACCAGTTATGAAATTTCTGGGTTTGCAATATTGCCCCTCCGATTGGGGTGCTCACAGCCCATTGAAGCTTCATCTTAGGCCACCAGCTCTCCTTGGCAGCTCTCCCGCAGTCCTGGCATCTCTCAACTCCTTGAGCCTCTATTGCAATGCATGGTTCATCTTCATAGCTTCATACAATGGCCTCTACAGCAATTTCAACCCTGCTTCACATTTATACATCTCAGCAGCTCCTGGAACCCTGTGTACTTTATGATTAACTTCCCTGCATTTTTCATACTTCCAAGACCAGTAACCAAGGGGGAAATCAAGCTCCATGTGAATGCCCATAGGGCATAGCTCTCATTTGCACTGAACCAGAAAACAATAGATTGGACAACAATAGAAGGTCCCAGGAACAACCTTTATTGTAGTAGTGGATGAGAGTAATTCCACTTGTCATTTGAGGCCAAGCTCTCATTTCAGGCTCAGTGAGGGAAAACTCATCCTGTTTCCAACATTCCACTCAATCCTAAAGCTGGGGAACCTTAAGGGATAAGCCACAAGAAGGGCAGAGAGTGGCTTGAATTTAGTGTAATAGCTTTCCTGAACAAGCTGATAGCCAGAGATGGCCAATCTCTTGCTTAAGGACTCAAACCAATTCCCTATGTGTGTATTTTGGTATTTGAACATGGGGTCTTCCTGTGTAGCCTAGGCAGGCCTGAAAGTCTCTATGCAGCCCAGGGTTGCCTGAGCTCAGTGCTGCTTTTCTCTGTTTCTCTCTGTGTTCATCTCAGATCTCTTTCCCCAGACTGTTCTTTTAGCAATGTGTGAATCTTCTGGCTTTCGATGCCTTCGTAGCTTTAAGTGCTTTGAATTGAAGCTGAGTGAACTTACACATAAAATCACAGCACTTCTAAGGCATTTGCCCTTTTGAATATAGCCTGGGCTACACAGAGTGTACTCGTTTAGCATATGTTCCATAGCCAGACACTGTATCAGAGATAAAAGTAAATTAGTGTTATAGTCAGTTCTGGGGCATTCAAGGCTTTCACTCTCATACTCAATACACGGGTGCCCATAACTGTAGGAAGAATCCTTGGCTCAAGGGCCTCTCTGGATTGAGGTGCCTTTCAGACTGTGGCCTTTTAATCTCGTCTGCCAGTTCTCTTTCAGCACAGGAGTACCTGGATGCTATGCACAAGGTTTCCCTTGAGTGAAACGGAAGGTTATGACAGCAGGAGGGGTTTATCGATGCCCTGGGCACCTATGGAGCTGGCGCTCCACACCTCCTCATACTTCTCATTTTTGCGCATCCTGTTCCTTGTTTTCCTAAATCTCATGGAGGATGGGAGCCGAGTGGTCAAGCTGCTCTGTATCCGGAGCATCACTGAAGCTCTGCATGAGCTCCTGATGTGGGAGCCTCAGTGGGCAAGCACAGCCTGAGCTCCAGGCTGCTCCAGCAGTGGCACAGTTGGCACACAGTCCCCACAGGAGTTGCTGGAACTTGTGAACCTGAAGGTGCTTTAGACCTGTGGCAGTGTCCCCATGGAGTCACTGGGCCAACTGGTGGGCTTCATGGCAGGGAGGGGATGGTGCAAGCCACACATCCAGACTTGAGTGAGGGTTCTAAGAGCCTTTGGTACTGCAAAGTGCCCAAGGGTGACCTTGAAAGAGGCCTCCAAAGCTTAGGTCAATTTCCATCTCCTTCTTGGTCTTCTAGGCCCTACCACATAATAGGCAATAACTGGATGTTTAACTCTGATCTAGCAGCCAGCCTAGTGTGTCCAGAGCAGGGGACATTGTCCAGTGAAAACCAGGTCATGGAGTCAGTTCTTGGATGGGGCCTAAAAGGATTAGGCATTGGAACTTCTGCTTGGCAAAGAGATATCCTCTGTCAGAAAACACAGGGAAGTTTAACATTCCCAGTTAACATAATAAAATTCCAGGATGGGCAAGACTTTCACATTCCTCCGACCCACACAAAGCCCTGGCTGGGGCAGCTCTCATCTTATAGTTTAAGGGTACTGGTTTGAATCAGGTCCAGGGAGCAGAGTGCTTGGCCCAAAGAACTGACCAAAATTCACCATAGAACTCTTTCTCCCTGAACAAGGCACACACAGGCTTAATCTGACAGACTTGAGAACCTTATTACAAACTAATGTACAGGGAAGAAGAAAGGACATTGTCCATCTACATGACTAGAATCACACTGATATCCCCTGTGGATTTTGGTTGTTTTCTTAAACTTTAAAAATATTTTTGTTGTTGTTGTTTTTGTCATTGTTTTTATTGATGTTTTATTGACATTATTGTCATTGTTTTAGTGACCTTTTCTTACTTTTTTTGATGTTTTCTTTTTTCCCCTCTAACTTCATTCTTCTTATGTTTTCACACTGTTTCTAGGCTTACTGCTTTTGCCATTGTAACTTATCTGTTCTCTTTTCTACTATTAAAATTGTTCTTGCTTATAGATTGCATATTGAAACCTATTCCTAAGAGTATATACAGTAAGTGTTAAGGTATTCAAAACCTTTATCCTGCTCGAATTGTATTTCAAGACAAAACAAAAAAGAAAGCATATTCATCTCCCAAAATGCCCAACTCCACAAAGTAAGGGCACCCATTCAACATAGTGTTTGATTGAAAATGACCACCACGAGAGACCACTCTGAAAGAAAAGACTTTAATCAGAGGAAAGTGACCCTGGGCTGCAGTCTATCTCCCAAGTGGGGAAAGAGCCCATTGGCAAGTCAGGTCAGGAATTTAAGGGGATTACCCAGGCTGGGGGAGGGGCCCAGGTGGCCTGGAAGGGGGAAGGGATAGAGACCCAGCAGGTGTGGGGGGGCTTTATCTCCTGTTTAGGAGGCAGGATTTGGTTTCCCTGTTGAAACTTCTCTTGAGGCTGACCACACTGGTTGGGGGGGGCAACCGAGGTGTTGCCCGAGTTTTGACCTAACACAGAGCAAACTCTCTGCTCCTCACAGTGGGAACAGAAAACAAGATGGCTGACTTGCCAGAATGAAAGCAAGTGCTCACCAGTAGGCACCTCAGGTAGGCAGGTGATGGGCTGTCATTGTTCTACATTGTCTCCTGTAGCTATAGGATCTTCTTAGTTTCAGGCCTTATGTTTTAATTTTATCCATTTTCAGTTGATTTCAGTATCAAAGGACTAGCACCTTTCTTTTATTTATTTCTTAGTATATGTGCGCATCTACGGGCTCACTTAGGGTTTCTTGCTACTGTAAGCAAACTGTAGATGAAAGTGACATAAAGATTTGACTTTATGTGAGTGCTGGGGAATTGAACCCTGAGCCAGGAGGCTTTGCAAGTTCCAAGCCATCTCCCCAGTTCTAGTACTTCGCTTGCACCTGTGGATATCCACGTTTTACAGTCTTCATTTTTTTTCATAGTTTATTCATGAAAATGTGTGCCTTGAATATAACTTCTTGATCCCTTTGTTGAAAATCACATGACTGAATGGATTATCCATCAAATATTTGACAAAATATTTGAGATCGACACCTTAAAAGGAGGAAAGTTTTATTTTTATCTAATGGTTTCAAGAGTTTTGGTCCATGTGCCTTTGGCCATTTCACTTGGCTCCTGTGCTGAGTACAAACATCATGGCAGAGAGCACTTGGAAGAGGCGAAGCTTTCTTGCAGATTCATCTGAGCCTGAGGATAAGGCCCATCACAGTAAGTTTATAAATAGATGCTTACCAGCTGAGCATTGCCTGTTTTTGACTGTTCATCTCTCCTGAATTTCCAGGTTCCTGTTCTGGTAAGCTCTCCATTTCAGATGAGGGGAGAACCCCTACTCCCAAATGGGCTCCTGTCATGGTTTGATCCAGGTGTCCCCCACAAACAAATGAATGTGTTCTCAGTGATTGATCCTCAGCTGATGGCAGTTCAGGAATTACAACCTCCCTGGAGCTATGTTGTTGGGGGCAGGTTTACAGGGTTATAAGCCAGCTTCCCCTTGCCAGTGTTTGGCACACCTTCCTGCTGCTGTTTGCAGTGCTGTGGCGGAGGTGATGGCCACCCCTCTGCTCATGCCATCGTTTTCCCTGCCAGGATGGAGTCTCCCCTCGAGTCCATAAGCCTAATAAACTCATTCCTCCACAAGCCGCTTTTGTTTGGGTTCTTTCTGCACAGCAACAGAGAAAGTTGACTGCAACAGCTCCCTACCCCCTCCTGCCTTGCACATGGAGCTCTCTGAACTTCTCTTTCTTTCTCTTAATATAACACTTTCTAAGTCTTACCTGCTGGCCTATGAATTTTAGTTCCTTATATTCCAAAGACAAGCATCTGGGGATACCCTAAGTGGTGTATTGGCATATGGGTGTATTGGAAAGAGGCCTCAAAACTCCATTTTCAATACTATTAAAATGTCAACTAAGTTTCAACATGAGTTCTGGAGGAAGAGAAAGCAGAGTGAGGGGACCATCCTTTTGGTTCTGTTTCTATTGTGAACTCTGGCTCAAACAATGGGTTATATCTTGGTATTCATTTCATATTATACATAGCAAACATTGCACTGGCTTATTTTGGAACTTTTATAAGCAGTAGGTTCCCTGATTAAAGTTATTCATGGCATTACAGGCATTTCTAAGGTAAAACCTGGCTATGTGTTGTCTAAACTCTTGAGTAAATGTATTGTTGCACTTGTCAGTTTTGATAAAGGTATAAATAAAGACAGAGAGAATTGCAGTATTGGTCTTGATCAGATCATGTCAAATGAGCTGGTTGCTGTATTTAAAGATTGAATCGCCATTACAGCACATAATAATCGTGGCTTTCACAGTAAAAGACATTATTTGAACTATAGACAAAGCTCATTCACCGTTCTCAAAAGTCCATGCATGTCTCATGAAAATTCATGAGATTGTAGTGACATAAGAAAGGCTTGGGGCTGGAGAGATGGTTCAGCAGTTCAAAGCACTTGTTTGTAAAGCCAGACTGCCTGGGTTTGATTCCTCAGTACCCACGGCAAGGCAGATGCAAAAAGTGGTGCATGATCTAGAGTTTGTTTGCAGTGGCAAGAGGCCCTGGTGTGCCCATACTCATTCTCGCCCTGCCTGCCTCTTTCTCTCTGTTTGTCTGTCTCTAAAATAAATAAAATTTAAACAATTCTTTTAAAAGAAAGGTTCATCATGGTGTGGTAGTGTACACCTTTAATCTCAGCACTCCTTGAGGCAGAGGTAGGAGAATTTCTGTGAGTTCAAGGCCCTGGGCTAGAGTGAGTTCCAGGTCAGTCTGGGCTAGAGTGAGACAATGCCCCAATCCCCTCCTTCCCCAAAAGGTTCTATTTATCAGTATAACTGTGGTTGACAAACATGTCATCTGTTCTGCAGCAGTTAGTACCTTTGACCAAAGTCAGGACATGCATTGGAGTTGTTTTTCAAGCTGGGTGATGACTGTCTCATCTGGTTTCCCCTGTGACCCTTGGTGCTCTAAGGGTAGCATTTCTTGGGTCTGGCACCTCGGCAGGGGGAAATGTTTGGGACAGAAATGGTGAATTTTTGTGTCCACCAGGCTGGACTATGTTGCCCAGCTATTTGATTGAATACCAGTCTAGATGTTCCTTTGAAGTTGTTTTGTAGATGAGATTAGCATCATCAGTTAATTTTAAGTAATGGGTGGGCTTCATTCTGTTAGTGAAGATTTAAGAGAAAAACCCCAAGCCTTCCCAGAGAAGAAGAAATTCTGCATTGAGACACGGGCATCGACTCCTACCTGACTTCCCAGCCTGCTGGTCTGCGCTATAGGTATCAGACTTGTTGGACCCTAAAATGATATGAACTAGTTTCTTAAAATAAATCTCTCATGCACATGCATGGATATGCATGGCACACACACACACACAGACACGCACACACACACAGACACACACACACACACACACACACACACACACACACACACACAGAGTCTAGCACTCTGTTGTTCCTATTTCTCTTAAGTATCCTGACTGATACAATGATACAGGTAGCCAATCGTTTTTGTTTCTGAAGTTTTGTGCCTTTCAGTAATGATTATTAGGTTAGTGATTTGAAATTTAGGAGTGTTCAAATAATGTCCGTCAAATGAATAAATAGGTAATTAACTGGATATTCAGCTAATAAAAATGTTAGTTTGGGACATTAAGGTAAAATAATTTTATTTTTCCCTACTATTAGATTTCTATAAAAATAAATTGAATGGATATGAATTTTCCAGTCTTAAGATAGATTCTCCACATTCCTTTTTTTTTTTTTGAGGTAGGGTCTCGTTGTAGTCCAGGCTGACCTGGAATTCACTATGTAGTCTCAGGGTGGCCTTGAACTCACGTTGATTCTCCTACCTCTGCCTCCCGAGTGCTGGGATTAAAGGCGTGCACCACCACGTCTGGCTCTCCACATTCTTTATTCCACATAAACTTGAAGTTATGTTGCTGAGATTCTAATGGTTCCTTATTTATCAGCAGGCAATGATACAATTTACTCATAATTCTGGAGGTAGTAAAGATAATGCTTAAAAAAAAGATAATGCTCATATAAATGTTTGCTGCCCTCTAGTGGACATAGTTCAAGAAATAAAAAAGGATATAAATGTGTATCAAGTTCTGTGGATTAAGTAGTCTTCTTTTGGGGTATTTTCCTGAAGTTCCTTGCAGCATTTGGGTAACTGGATACAGTTTTCAGCAGCAGTCAATTAATACTGCTTACAAATTCCATTTCTAACACAGGTAGTAATTATAGTTCCACAGGCTGCTGCAGTTCTGAATTCATAGCTATTCTGGGATGCATGCAGCCCGCAAGGCCACAGTTGGGCTTTTCCTGCCCTCACATACCTGGCTATGAGTCAGTGAGAAAATTCATTGAACGTTATCACTCTGGAATTCAGTAATGGTCTCTGCTGCCATGGCTGGGGTCATTGAGGAAAACCAAGTGGAATTCCCCAGGTCCCATCCTTGGGGTGTTCTCGAGGGCTGGGGTGGTGTGAGAGTCGGTGGCAGGAAGCGGGGTGTTGTGTACAGCCTCAAGTTCTCCAGGGTGAGGATTTGAAAGTGACTGGCAGAGCTCAGACTTGAGCAGAAGGACAATAAGCTGAGTCTGAGGGAAAGAGCAGCTGTAGAAACAAGGAGAATGATGGGATTGAGGAGTCAGAGTGACCCTATGGAGAAGGAGGGGTAGAGAGGAATGGGGGAGGGGTGTCAGCACTGCCTAGCACCTGCTTGTAAGACCCAATTGTCAAATTTTCTAGAATGCTATAGCAGCTTTTATTTTATTTTTTTTTAAAAATATCTTTATTATAAAGTATATATATTGTATGAGCAAATCTTGTGAATGTGTCCCCGTTTCCCTCCTCTCTGTCCCCTACCCACTGGGGTCCTTCTTTTTTATTTTTTTTTGCAGTGTATGTAAGTGTGTGCTCACGTGTGTGAGGTGGGTGTTTGCATGCTACAATGACTGGAGTGTGTGGAGGTCAGAGGACAACCTTCCTGGGTGGGTCCTTGCCCTCTCCCTGCTGGGGAGAGGGTGTCTTATTTGCTGTTCACTGGGCTGGCTGGCCCTTGGGCTCCCAGGAAGTTCTGTTACTGCCTTCCATCTCATGCTGCTTGGTGTTTGAGGACACCAGAAGCCATCACGGTGTACCGGGGAATCAAACCATGGCTTCTGGCTTTTTCATGGGGCCTGGGGTTCTGAACTCAGTACCCGGGATTTTGTGGCAAGCACTTTCTCCACTGAGCCATCTCAGTAGAAGAAATTTTCAAAAGGTGAAAGTTTCTCCAAGGTCACACAGGACAGGATAATGTGATTTTCTTTGTCCTTGAGTTTTAACAAAAGTACCAAAAACCAAGAACAGAATACTAGGTCTCAAGAACACCTGTTGTTAAATATACTAAAGATCTGAAAGACCCCCAAGGCCTTTCTCGGGAGAGCATACCTCAGGACTCAAACAATTACACCAGCAGATGCAAAAGCAAAAGGAATTTTATTCTTTGGCTGCGCAGTCGGGCTCCCCAAGCAGACAGATGAATGTCCAGGCAGGAGAGCCCAGAAGAACAAAGGAACAGGGTATATATAGACAAAAACCACAAAATTATAATACAGCTCAGACCATAGGACATGTTATATTTCCATTGGCTCTTTGTCCCTATCTGTATACTCCTGATTGGTCACTTTATTGGAGCCTGAAATTTGCATCTATATCTCATTTTAGGGTCAGCCCATATTCCAGGAACAGCTATATGCTACCTTATATGGAGTGTTTGGTTTTCTGCTCATTCCCTGGAATTTATGACTAAGTCCTTTTCAAAAGGGGAGGGGGATTATTTTTCCATATTTGGTCATTCTTTTCAACCAGGAGTCAGTTTTTATAAAATGGAGTCAGCTTTACAAAATGGATTCTTCAGATCCCATGTGGTACATCAAAGATACACAGTCAGGATCACTCAACCACCTATTCAAGTTTCAGAACAGGTTCAAGTTGAAGTCCTGGAGAGTAGGGAACTCACTGGAAAGTAATGGTGCCATGATTCTCCGATCTCCCTTTTCTGTAGAAGAGGAAAAGGGTGTCAAGGTGTGCTTGGGTCTTCTGGAACTTGAGAGATCCCGGTCTCACACTGGCACCTGCCTGAGGAGCTTGAAGGTGAGAGGCTGTGGCTGCTGGTCCACAAAGCCCTGGGCTGGGAGCGATGCGATGGGGAGAAGAGAGGAGGCACTTCCAGGGAAAGCTTTCTGAATAGGAACATTGGCTGGTCTGCATGCCTGTCTAAAACATGTCTGTGTAAAGAACATAGGTTAGCAGAAGAAAGGAGAGAGAGAGAGAGAGAGAGAGAGAGAGAGAGAGAGAGAGAGAGAGAGAGAGAGAGAGAGTTGCAAGATGTCTGTTGCAGGAAATGCAGTTGATACACCCCAGTGAGAAGGTCTCCAGGGAACAGCCAGCACAGACCAATGATACAAGGTCACAGCTCTGTCATCATGATTCTCCCGAGTCTTCTTCCCTGGATCTGAGTGAATGAGAAGGAGGAGAGGGAAGTGAGGAAGAGCAAGGAAGCCAACCTCAACTGACTACAGGCTTAGGAGGTGGAACACGCTGAGTGTGGGCTAGGGAGACATTCTAATTTGAAATGACAATCCCCCTCGTGAGGCGTGTGGACTGGCCTGCTTTGGACTTGGGCTCATTTGAAAGCAGCCGGATAACATCAGTGGACCAAGAGCAGGAAACTTGCTACAATGCTTGTTTGATTATTGAGTTAGGAGTCCAGAGAACAAATGAAAAGCCTGTTTTCTTTTATGTATATTTTCACATCCGTCTTGTGAAATCTACACTTGCAACCACTTCTTTAAATTGCCGCACAATTTCCCTTACTTAATTCTGCTGGAAAATAAAATACAGTCACATAAGAAGACGACTCTAGTCAACCATCACTCATTAGTCTGTGGGTTGACTTAATACAGTTACTGTGCAGTGAGATGTTCTAGCAGCCTGAGTTATAACAAGGATTGTCTGGAGCCCAAGATGTGGACATACAGATCGAGAGAGCGCATGAGTAGGCCAGGAGGGCAAATCAGCAGAGAGGGAAGGGCCCGACACCTGGGGAGGTGGAAGAACGGACAGCAGGGTCCATCCGTGGGTGGACATTCCATGCATCCTCTGGTGGTCACTGTAGCACCATCATTCGACACCAATGTCCAAAGTCTCATCTTCGACATAATCCAGACTTTGATGACTTTTAAAGTGTGCAGAGTTCTTTTTCTTCTAAAAGCGTTCTTAATACATATTAATGATTTGATTTCTCAGATGGAGAGTGGGTGGATATGAAAGGCCTCAGTCAGTTTCCTGATAGCCAGCTTTCATCCTGAGGATAACTTTGGGCTCTCACATGTTCAGTGTCAGAGGGCAGAGGAAGAGTTAAATAATTCAGCAGTTTCTCAACTGACCTTTAGTGTCACCGAGCAAAACCACACAGAACTTCTGAGTAAATACTTGTGGAGTGAATAAATGGTTGTCCAGTCCTTATGTGATTGGCTTCTTTGCTATCATAAATTGACAGAAAAGTTAGATTAATAGATACAGTATGTTACTATTCACAAATTTAAAATTACTCATGAATAAAGGAATTTCTGAGCTGGGGAGATGGCTCAGTGGATAATATGATTGTCATACAAATGTGAGGACAGTACTTATGACTCTCCAGCACCCATGTAAGTACTGGGCAGGTGCAGTGGTTTGCCATAACCCTAGGACTGGGGAGGTTTAGGTAGGAATTCCCTTGGGAAAGCTGGCTGGTTAAATTAGGTGAATAGATGAGCTCTGGGTTCAAGTGAAAAATCCTGCCTTAGTAAAATCAAGTCGGGGCTGGAGAGATGGCTCAACAGTTAAAGCCCTTGCCTGCAAAGCCTAATAACCTGGTTTGATTCCCAGTTCCCATGTAAATCTAGATGCACACTGGCATGTGCATCTGTTTGCAGAAGCTGGACACCCTGGTGCACCTATTCTCTCTCTCTCTCTTTCTTTCTCTCTCTCTTCTTTGCTTGCAGGAGAATATCCAGAGACATGGCCCCCCTCAGTAACAACATACAAAGGGGGTGGAACCGGGTTGACTCCTAGGCTATCCATAAGCCCCTACCTACCCCATGGACTGATCCAGACTGCCCACAAAGGAGGATATCCAGCTGATTGGAGACAGGAAGGAGGGAAACTGGGGAATTGGGGATACCAACTCATTATTTTCTCATTCAGTGTATCTAATTATGGATAATAAAGATATAATTTAAAAAAACAAAAATAAAAATAAAAAATAAAAAAATCTTTGACATTATTTAAAAGAAATTAATGTGGATGTCAACTGAGGAAGATACCTGACAGTAACTTTCGGTTCCCACACACACGTGCACACACACGAATGCATACCCTTACACTTGTGTGTCCCCATACATTGGAACACACACACACACACACACACACACATATTCATCCAAACTGCTTACATATACACACACACAAAATGAAAACAACATGTATTTGCATGATTTATCATTTTGAGTTATTTATTATGTTTTATAATTTTTATTTATTTATTTGAAAGCGAGAGGAGAGAGAGAGAGAGAGAGAGAGAGAGAGAGAGAGAGAGAGAGAGAGAGAGAGAGAAGAGAGACAGACAGAATGGGCACACCAGGGCCTCCAGCCACTGCAAACACATCTATCTAGACGCATGCACCCCTTGGTGCATCTGGCTTACCTGGGTACCAGGGAATCAAAGTCGGGTCCTTAGGCTTTGCGGGAAGTACCTCAACTGCTGAGCCTTCACTCCAGCCTTATTATGTTTTATGCAGGTTTTCCAGAACTATAAGTGGGTCACACACGTTCTGAATTCCCTTGAGTAAACCTTTATTCTTTGTTATTTATCCATAAAAGGGAAAATAAAAACCTCACTACCTTATAGTGGTTCATTAGGAGTTAAACAGTGTATGGCTACAACCTGTTATTTTTACAAGGCAATGCGTATTTCAGTGATTAATTTTTTTGTGTGATTTGAATGTAGTCAGTCATGTAATCAGTTCCAAGCAGCTTAGAAACGAGAACATCACATTAGTGGGCGAGGTGATCCACAAGTGTCCTCTAGAGGGCAGCAAATCCGCGCAGCTCAGTTCTCAAAGACTGGAAAACTCCAACCTGTTCTCAGGCATTCCCTAGGCTGATCATTCTGTAGTCCAACAAATTGAACAGTCTTTTTAATACTAATCTTGGAATCTTACTGAATATTTTCCTGTCCTTTGTGAAATTAAAAAAGAAATCCTACTTTCCCCTCTTAAACAAAAAGTCACTCTTGCTTAGGGTCTTAAAATGCATTATTTAAACAGGGCCACTTGTATAAATAAGCTACTATGGACAGCAAAACCCCAACAAAATAAAATAACAACAATAACAACAAAAACCAATGACTCACTTTCTCCTCTGGATTACTGGATTCACAGCCAGCTGTTTTTGAATTTATTAGGGTCAGTCTGGAGTCAGGGCTCTGAAGAAGGGATGGATGAGTTAGAGACCCATGGGGAAAGCTGTGCACAGCAAGGGGTCCTAGCTGACTCTTCAAAGTGCCGGTAGAATTTGGACACAGAGAGAAATAGATGTCTTAGGAGAATGAAATTGAAGCTATAGAAAAATATGGACGATGTAACAATCTCGGGTAGGGGGATATTGAAGGGGCAGCTTTCTCTCCTTCCATGTGGGGTAACCCACCAAGTGTGTCACAGTGCATGGGACGCTTGGAAGGGGAGGACAATTTGAGGGGGGCAGGTGACAGTGGCTGCCTTTTACTTTTGAACTGTGAATGTTAATACAGTTGCTGAACCGAATTATATTTTCAAAACTACATAATGGTACAATGATAGAGATTAGCTAAGAAACAAAGCTGTTTTCGTCTTCATCTTACAATGACATCAATGACAGATTCTCACCAGGACCTCATGCATGTATCATCATCACTAGAAACCCTCTTAGTGTAAACGATGGGACCCATGGTGGTCCAGCTTTGCTTTCTCTAGGGAGCTGCTTCTAACATCAAGAGCGATTCAGTCATTCAGTTTACTCCTTCCAGATGGAAATCCACGGCACAAGCAAGTTTTCAAACTTCTCCCAATGAAGATTTATTGTGGAAACAGACACTGGACATTTTTATAGATCAAACTAATGTCTTTGTCAGGCAGTTACTGTGTTTTCATGATGCAAGTATTACCACTACAAGCCATCTATTCTAAACTAGATTCACTTAAAGTTCTGAAATTGACTCTTTAAAAGTCATATTTGAAAAGTGTTCTCATTTAAAAATTGGAATAAAAAGGAAAATTAAATAGAACATATGAAAGGAAACAGATCAAAAGTGCTGAATACAGCAAAAGTGACTCTTTTTAAAGTTCTGACCAGACCAGAGCAGCACACTAGAACTCAACCTACAGTGATGGGAAAATGGCAACGAGGATCTCTATCTCATTCTCTCTCTTTTTCTCCTCTTCCATTTTGCCTTTCCACATGTTTTCATAAATATTTTAAAGTCATGTTTATTCTCTCCTTTGCCTATTTGCTGGAGATGGACAAGGGTTGTTTGTACAAACTATGCAACAGCTCTATACTGAGTTAATCTCTAGCTTATATTCAAGATATTTCAAGCACTGTTTTTTCCTCATACTGTCCCAAAGTTTCATTTTTGCTTTCTGAATTTCAAAGCAAGTGTCTTAAAGCTCATTCCTAAGTATCATCACGTTATCTGTTGTTGCTATAAATTTTCAAGGTGAAATTTGTGTCATATTTTATATTTACTTTCCTCATTACCTTAAATATCCCATTTCTTATTCATTATCATAAAAGCTGACCTCTATCTATTTATCATCATTTAGCTCTCTATCCATAGATATAGATTTATAAATATTCTATCTTCTTGGATTGTTCATTATGTAATCTTTTTTTAATCTCTTCAGACTACTTTTGGTTGAAGTCTACATTTTCACTCATCAGAATGTCTATGTTAGACTATGTTTGGCTTCCATTTGTTTGGAAATTTGACTTCAAGCCTTTTTCCTCTCAATCTTATCAGGGAAGTGTGTTTCTTGGAGTCAACAAATAGTTGATTCTGATTTTCACTCCAATCAACTAGTCTGTATCTTTTAGTGGGAGGGCAAAGATAATTT
This sequence comes from Zapus hudsonius, assembly GCA_004024765.1. Lineage (NCBI taxonomy): Eukaryota > Metazoa > Chordata > Mammalia > Rodentia > Dipodidae > Zapus > Zapus hudsonius. The sequence continues at coordinate 1,104 of PVHP010036131.1, read as the reverse complement.
TTAAGCTTATCGTTCATAGAAATTTAATAATTCTCATATTTCTGGTTGGTTAAATTATTATTTATTCTTTTTGTTTTCTCCAATTCACATGTTTTGGTTTATGGTATGGGGCATGACTGGATATTTTTCCTTAGTTCTCCATTGTTCAACTATGCCTCTCATGAAATTTATTCTTTCTTAATCTATCATTATGGGGGTTGTTTCCCCTCTTCTTCAGTATTTAGGGTTATTTTAAGTATCTTCTGCTAGCCTAGCTTCGTGGTCATGGGTTGCTTTAGTTTGTATTTGTCTTGGATTTTATTATTTCTATATTAGATATGAATGATAACCTTGATGTATATAGTGATCTCCTTTGGCGGTTATTTACCTTCAGGGTTGCTGAGGATAGATCTCATGTCTGCCTTAATGTAACTTAGTATAACTTTTAATACTGAGAGCTGGACATGTAGCTTAGTGGGCTGAATCCCAGTTTCCCATGTTTACATAAGATCCTTAACACTCACAGGTCTGAGGGTCACACTGCTTGAGGCCTGTTACATCACTACAGGCACCACTTGCTGCCACGATCACCTGGAGAGCAACAAAAGCTGCCAGACCAACACTTGCCTATCCACAATACACCAGAATTCCCCTCAGCCAACGGATAGCAGTTTTGGTGTTCTAGGTATGATGGGCTAGGGATTTAAGTAACGATGATCAGAGAAGAAACCTAAAAGTCACTGTGAAGGAAAAATGGACAGTTTGATGGTAGGTTTTGAAGTTCAAAGATTTAAAAGAAACTGAAAAATGATGTTGATAGATTTGGTTAGGGAGAACACACTCACTGCTTATTAAATATAAGGTATTATGGCAGAGTAATCCTAAAATCCTTGTCAAGGAGTTAATGATGTTTTAGGATACGTTGCATGGACTCAATGGCAGCATTCATGTGGGGGAATGACAGTATAAGAGAAATTTTATAGTACTTAAGAGGAAGGAAATAATTCAGGCATGCAGCTGTGGATGAGGGAGAAAGATGGGGTCCTCAGAAAACAGGAGTGCGACTGGGAACACATGAGGGGACCAATCTTTGAGAAGGGGAGAAAAACATCTCCCATTAGATTT
>PVHP010036130.1:0-18088 GCA_004024765.1 Zapus hudsonius | reverse complement strand
AACAAGTAGAAATTATTTTTGACTGGAGAAAGGCTTAACATAAGCAGTTCCAATCTATGACTTTCAATAAATTAATATGTGGAAGAATAAAAATAACAGATATTCTCAATAAATGCAGGAAAAATATCCATAAATTTCAATACAAATTTTATATGAAAATATTAATTAATTGATCAAATAGAAATTTATTTAAATTGCTAGGAATGGTGGCACACGCCTTTAATCCCAGCACTCAGAATGCAGTGGTAGGAGGATCACCATGGGTTCAAGGCCACACTGAAACGACATGATGAATTCCAGGTCAGCCTGGGGTAGAGTGAGAACCTACCTCAAAAAACAAAAACAAAAACAAAGAAATTTATTTATTGTGATAATACTAAAATATAAACTGATGTGACACAAGTCATTCATAAAAACCTTCCAGATATTATCATATATGATTTTGAAAATAAAAGTTTTCTAAAATTTGGCACAAGGCAAATATGTGAACAATTATCTAATATTTTATTCAATTAGAAGTTCATTTCGGAGCATACCAACAGAGAATATAATAAATGCATGTCTTTTTAAAAAAGGAAAAAAGAGCTAACATTTACTCTGTTTATTGATGGTCTTGAGGATCTGAGGATCAAACATGGTAGGCAAGCAAGCAACTTCTGAGCTACATGCTCAGGCACTAAAAAAAAAATGGTTTTAAGTATAGACAATCATAAAAACTTGCAAAGCTATTCAAAATAAATTACTTCAGACAATTGTCACAAAACAGGTTGATTTCTAGGACACAAGAAATGTCAAAAAAGATATAATTATGAAAATAATCATTTTATAACAATTACAAAATAGGTTGTAATAAACTATAAATAACAAATTTAACCAAGGAGATGAATGACTTGTGCAGTGAAAAATAAAACAGTAATGGGCTGAGGAGGTATCTCAGTGGATAGAAATACCCAAGACTCCCCAAATTCCATTCCCCACACCTATAGCCCCAGGCCGGGAGAGAGAAGAGGCAAATCCTAGATAATTCCTGGAGGCTTCCAATTATGAAAATGGCAAAATCTGTAGCTCTGCCTTGGCTGAAAGTCTCTACATTGAGATAATGTGTGGAAGAGTGAAATGAGGAAGACACTACATGTTCTCCTCTGGCTCTGCACGTGCACACATGGGGACCTGCCTCTGCATATACAGGAGCCTAGACTACAACATCACATACAGGTCATATCACATCATATACCATATCACACTCCTCAATAGTCTATGCAGACGTCTATGACAAAAGATTTCAATAATATGTAACTGTGACAGGTTAATGAACACGCACAAGTGATTGAGAAGATATTTTGTGTTCTTGGAATGGCAGAACTAATATTTCAACCACCCAAATATTCCACAGTTTCAATGACATCCCTATAAAACTCAAAGTTCATTTTTATGTAAACAAAAACTTAAAAAAAATTAACATTGGTTTTAAGATAAATCAAAATATAATTGAAACAGAACTAAAAGAACCATATTAAACAAACAAGTGAAATACATATTTTCAGTATCATGTAATTATAATTGGTATATTATTTATTGCTTTGCTGAAATGTATTTGATGTTTTAAATATATATTTATACTAAAATAAGAATGTCAAAAGACAGAAAACAACATTTAGTAATATAGTCAAGGAAAAATCCCTGAAGACTGGTAGAAATGGAAGTCTGTGTTCCAAAACTACTTTCGAAGCACCACTTTGAAAAACTCTATTTACATTGTACAAATTTATGTGTAGTATATATGTTCATACACATACCTATATATGTAAGATAAACTACATGTAAGATAAACTATCAGAGTTTTTTACTTTGTTACTGAAGGACTTTCGTGGAATTCTATTCACACATGAATTCATATTTTGTAAATAAATGTTATATCAATATACAAAATTTTGAGCTGGAAAGATGGGTCAGTAAATAAAGTGCTTCCAGGCAACAATGGGGACATGAATTAAGATCCTCAGAACCCACATAAAGCCAGATATGGTATAAGCATCTGCAATTCTCCTGTGCATATGGTGAAAAGTCAAGTAAACAGAGCACATTTCCTGCTGATCTTGTGGGTCAGCTAGCCTGGTGCATACCAGGTAAAACAAAGAAAAACACTGCCTCAAAGAGGGTGCAAAAATGAGGACCAACACCTAACATGGGGCTCTGACATCCACATGCATGTGATGGCACACAGTTGCCCATACACCACTAAATCTACTCACACACAGAGTCATGAACGCTCTATGCTGTTATCAGAGACCATGGAGAGACAAGGATCAACTCCAACTTAGCTTATGTGTTGGATATTAGACCACTACACTCATGATATTACTATATGCTCTTCCAAAGTAGACTATTATACAACAATTAACAGGACATTTCTGTGATCTAATTTTTCAAAAATTAATTTGCAGTATACTGTTTGCCATCATTCCTTTAATGAAATTACTAACTTATTCAGAGAAGACACACACACAAGTACACACACAATGGAATTTTAATGATATTACACACTTCTAATTGCAGTATTTTTATTTTAAAAAATATTTCAACTGAAGAAAAAAATTCCTGGGAAATCCTAGTGTACATGAGAAAAGTTTGAGGTAAACGCAATTATCAAAGTATACTCACCCTTAGGGATTGTTCATAATCTAGATATGGAAATAAAGTTTTGTTCAGGTACTTTCTGCAGTGAAAGCCTTGGTGATAGAATAACCAAATTTTCCTATACACCTGAGAATGCAAGAAGTCTTCAGATGAACTACACACCATTCTTTCAATTTAAAAATAGAGCAGACAACTTCTCTTTTATATAAACGAGGGGCCTCCCCATGAGTCACTATGAAATATTGTGGGAGCACTGTTCCTATTGTAGAGTGTACAAGTGACCCAGGGGTAATTTCATCAGGTGATGATTTCTAGGGAACAGCATAGGAGTACCCAATTAAATTCCAGAAATGAGCACAAAGACTGAAAGACAGACACAGTGTCAACCTGTGGGTGTGTAAATGATAATGGAGATAATAGGCCAGTAAGTATTAGAATCCATCAATATGCTTATCAATATCTAACTCGCTCTCCTTGTCTCTTTTTCCTAACATCTTCAACTATGAAGATGAAGTGCAAAATAAATTAATAACAATTATAACTGTTATGACTTAATATTAGTAAAAATATTTTGATAAGGGTGAAAATAAGGATAGAAGGCTTTGAATAACTAATAAAAACCAGAAATACAAATAACATCATGTAATTAATATCTACATCTAAATATCTGAACAGCCACTTTTTCAAGAGTGTGAAGATATTTTGTCCTTTTATTACCTCTAAACCATTTCTTCTTCATTGTTCAAGATTTATGAACATTATCGAACATAAACACATTAAAGCTATGAATAACACTAAGAACTTCACTGCCTTAGGGAATTAAGACTGCTTAGTCTATTTTCACTTTGCAAAACATTTTCTGTCTGTATTACTTTCACATATCTTTCACTGAAATGCATTAAAGACACAATGGAGAAAAGGTTCATTTTGTTTCATGGTTTAAGATGTGGATTTCATCTGGGAAGGCAGGAAGAAGGGCAAGATGGAAGCTTCAGGCAGTAGTACTCATACAATGTCAGGTCAGGCCACAGAGTTTAAGCCTGGACCATGGAGTATGTAAATCCTTCATTGGCCATCCAGCCTTGACCTACTTCTTAAAGCTAGGCCCAACCTCCTTAGGAAGACAGTCTTCAATGTAGCACCAAAGCCTGGGACTGAGACTTCAAACAAAGAATGTGTGCTCCTATGGTGACATTTCATATTCAGACCATAAATACTGACATTTTCAAACATGGAAAAATCCAGAACTCACCAATTTAACCAGACTAGCTAGCCATGAAGCCTAGGGATCTTCCTGTCTGCCTCATCAGGGAATGTTTAAAATACATACTGTCATACCCCACTCTTTCCTGAGAAGTGAGGCTGCAAACGACGTGCTAATGCTTGTGCACATAGCATGATTCTCAATAAGCTATTCTTTTCAATTTTATGTAAAATAAGTCATATTTAGTGCCTCCCAAGGCTAGGGCAATGGGTAAAGAATGGGTAGAGGAGAACAGAAATAGACATTAAAGAGGCAGTCAGACACAGAATCCAGGGGGCAGGAGAGTGACAGATCATAGGATTGGAAACCAAGGAGTGGACACATCCCTTGGAGTAGCTAAATGCCCTACAGAGTTCCTGCTCAACTGCTTGAGTCCCCAATCCGTCCTCCTGGCAATCAAGCCCTTGGTGAAATCCAAGGTCACAATTCACCCGAACAGCAAGGGGAAACCGCTAAAGAGATTCTGAATATTGAACCTGCAAAAACCATTATTCCATCTTCCAAACAGGATGTTGCAATGTGAATGTGTTGTCACTGATATATATGATTATATTGTTACCTTTATGGGCCATGTTCATTATGGGTTTGTCATGAATGTGGCCACGAGGCACATCTTTCCATTCTTTCACCCCATCTTCAGTTTCCTTTTTGAACATTTTTATGTTAAAATTATAGAAGTCTTTCACCACTTGGTTAGTGTTATTCTGAGGTATTTGATTTTCTTAGTGGGTGTTGAAAATGGGACTGTTTCGCTGATTGCTTTTTCTGTATACACATCATTTGCATACAGGAAGGTTACTTATTTTTGTGTATTAATTTTGTATCCTGCCACTTTGCTTAAAGAGTTTATCACATTTAGAAATTTACTGATACTATTCTTTGGGACATGTATAAGATCATGTCATCTTCAAAAAGGGATAGTTTCACTTCTTCCTTTACAATTTGTATCCCTCTTATGTCTTTCTACTGTCTTATTGAATTGGCTAGAACTTCTAGGACGATGTTGAAGAGCAGTGGTGAGAGTGGGCACCCCTGTAATGTTCCTGAATTTAGTGGTAACTCCTTGAGTCTTTCCCCATTGACTATTATTTGGGCTTTAGGAGTTTTGTATATGGCCTTAATTATGGTGAGGTATAGGCTCTCTATTGCAAGTCTTTCTAGAGTATTGATCATGAGGTGGTGTTGGATTTTCTCAAAGGCTTTCTCTGCATCAATTGATATGACCATGTGGTGTTTGTGGTTAAGTTTATTAATGTGGTAGAATGTATTAATTTATTTCCATATGTTGAACCAATCCTGAATCCCTGGGATGAAGTCAAACTGATTGAGGTGGATAATACTTTTATTTTTTCATAACATATATCTTTATTATCCATTTTACATAAACTAAATAGGAAAATAATAGAATATTAAATATGTTGTTGAATTATGTTTCAAAGGATTTTATTCAGAATTTGTGCATCTAATTTCACCAGGGATATTCGTCTATACTTTTCCTTTCTGGATTTATCTTTGTCAGGTTTTGGTATTAGAGTGATACAAGTTTCATAAAAAGAGTTTGGATATATTTCCTGTTCTCCAATTACTCTAAAGAGCTTAAGAAAAACTGGTTTGAATTCTCTGTTGAAGGTATGTTAGAAATAGGCTGAGTTTCAATCAAGACCTGGGCTTTCCCTTCTGGAAAGTTTTTGATTACAGTATTGATTTGATTTATTTAGGAGATTTATCTGCTCTGAGTTAATTTTGTCGGTTGGAAGGTGTCTAAGAATTCATCTGTTTCTTCCAGATTCTCCAATTTTGTGGAATGGAAATTTTGGAAGTATGTCCTGATGTTTCTTCCAATTTCATTCATGACTGTTGTTAGCTTCCCTTTTTCATTTCTGATTTTGTTGATTTTCACTTTCTCTTTTTTTCCATTTCATTAGATTGACCAGGGGTTTGTCAATCTTACTTATTTTTTCAAAGAACCACCTCTTTGTTTCTTTAATTTTTAAAATCATTTTCTTAGTTTTACTTCATTGATCTATGCTCTGTTCTTAATTATTTCTTTTTGTCTTGAGCTCATAGGGTTTGATCTAATTTTTCCAATACCTTTAGCTGATTAGTTAGGTTATTAATTTTGCATCTATCTGTCTTTGTTATAAACTCATTCAGTGATATAAATTTTGTCTTTAGGAGAGCCTTCATTCTATCCCATATGTTCTGGTATGATGTATTTTCATTAACATTTCGTTCAAGAAGGTTTTGATAGACCTATCTCCTCCACTTGATTGTGACATGTTTCATAAAAAGAAAATAATACTATGATAGATAGTAGGTAGCATTATTACAAATAGGCGCCACTGGTCACAATAGTTCAAACCGTTGATTTTTTAGAGTCAAAACTTAGAGCAATGAGCATGGTAACCAAGAATATTAACACTTATCCTCTCAGATATAAATTCTCCATCTGTAAAATACTAAATATCAACTATATAGCATTTATTTTAATAACTACAATAATTGTAGCATGATCCATATAGGGTTTTTGACATAATTGTTTTTATTGGTCAGGCCCACTTTAGCAATTTAAAGTACATAATATGTACATTTTTTGTGTCTAAACTTTATTGATCGTAGAAGTTCAATAATCACGTGACTTATTTAATTCATTGAATCTGGAATATGTAATTTAAGATCCTTTACTTCCTTTTTTGCAGTTTCTGAAAAAAAGAGACATGAATCAATTTTGCATAGCATGGAATGACCAAGTGGGCTGGATCAATTATGGGCTGGCTCTGGAATCTACCCTTAACTCTTCTAACCAATTAGTTACTCTACAAGCATACCTTAATATGACACTATGAATGGGGAGGTCCCTGTGCTCTGACTTCTCTTCTTTCAGGAGACCCTTGGTGTGTGTTTCTGAAATCTTATCCTGTGTGGATTGGACCCACATGAGATTGTCTCCTAACCTCAGCCAGCAGCATGTGGGGGGGAAGCATAGCCCTACATCTTAATCTAAACCTTTCCACTACCTCTGCATATATCTTGGGGTAACATTTCATTTAACTGCCTATACAAGTTTCCTATCATCTGAGAATCCACCAAGTGCATTACCACATGCATTTATTTCAAGTAATTTTTTTCAATTTCTTTTTAATTTCTTGAATGACCCATTCATTGTTTACTCATCAATAATTGATGTATTTTCTATTGTTCCTTCCATTAATTTCTAGCTTTAATATGTGGTAGTCTAATATGATGACTATGTCAATCATCTTGAATTTATTGAGGCAAGTCTTATGTCCAAATATGTTGTCTGTTTCTGAGAAGGTTCTGTGGGCTGCTGAAGAGAATTTCTGTATTGTAGTTTTTGAATGGAATGGTCTGGACCCACTTAATTGATATATAGTCCTGCCAAGATCTATTATTTACCTGCTGACCTTCAATTTGAATGATCCCTCTAGAGATGATAGTGGTTTATTAAATTCTCCTATAATGATAGAAATGGGGTTTATTTTCTTTAAGCAAGTTTTGTATTATGTTATGTGGTGCCCTGTATTAAGGCATACATAATTATGATAGCACTGTCCTCTGTTGAAAGTGTTCCTTTGATGATAAGAAGTATCATTCATTGCACTTTTTCATTACTTTTGGTATAAAGTCTATTTTGTCAGATATTAATCTAGCCCCACTCACTTCCTCCTTATTTCTTTTTGCTTGAAAGATCTTTTTCCATCCTTTCATGCTGAGTAGATTTTTGTATTTGGAGGTGAACTGTATTTGTTGAAGACAGCAGATGGAAGTGTCCATTTTTTCTGATCTACCCTCTTATCCTGGTTCTTTTTTTTAAGCGTATCCTGCAATAATATCTGGTTTTCAAGTTTCTCTTTCTTTATTTAAAAATATTTTATTTATTTATTTGAGAGAGAGAGACAGAGACAGAGAGAAAGGGGATGCCAGTGCCTCCAGCCACTATAAATGAACTCCAGACACAAACACCCTGTTGTGTATCTGATTTTACATGGGCACTGGGGAATTGAACTAAGCTCCTTCTGTGATGCAGGCAAACGCATTAACCACTATGTGGGGAGCTGATAATTGTGCCTTACTGCAACGACATTATTTTGAAGTTCTCTGTCTTTTTCCCTACTAACCAGAGCGAAGTTCATAATTCTCTGCCTGAAATCTCTTTCCTGCCTGCGGGCTTCCTCCTAGAGATCACATGACCCTTGCTGTGGACAGGTTATCTAGCAACCTGGTTATGCTAATCACTAGCAACCACCCATGCATCTCCTCCTGCAAGAGGATATTTAAGCACTGCCTGTTATGTAATAAAAAGTGTTTGATCTGAAATTCTGTCTTGGCCCATCCATTCCGTCTCTTGTTCCTTTTTCATTCTCACCCCCTCTCTAGAGCTTTCGCTTATTGACCTGTGGGCTGGGACACCACTAACCTACTTCTTCAGCCCTATCCTGGTTCTTTTTATGGGGGGAGATAAGACTGTTAATATTTAAAGTAAAAACTGTGAGGATCATTTCAAATACTGCCAAGGCGGAGTGTTTATACAGGTTAATGCCTTGTATGTTTTGAGGAGTACAATAATTTTTGGTTATAGTATTCATCTCCCTTGGGCTCTTCAAGTTGATTGTCTCTTATGTGTGGAATATCTCTTGAAGTATCCTCTGTAAATTTTGCTTCATGTTCATATAATGATAGAGCAGGCTTTTAACATGAAATATTTTCATTTCTTCATCTATTATGATGGACACCTTTGCCTACTATAATTGTCAAGGTGGAAGACATATTTTTTAGGCCTTGAAGAGCATTGTTCCTGGCTCCTCTAGTCTTCATGGTTTCCACTGAGAAGTCTGAGATAACTCTGATGTGCTTCCCTTTATGTGAAATAAGTTGTTTCTCTCACTGCTGTTAGTACTCTCTCTTTGCTTTCTATATTTAACAGTTTAACTAAGATATGCCTTGCAGAGTTCCTTCGTTGGTCCTGCATGTTTGGAGTTCTGTGGGCTTCTTATATCTGGGCCAGCATTTCTCTTGTAAGAATGGGAATTTTTTTCAATAATTGTACTGTATATGATCCTGCTGCCTTTGGACTGTGTTTCTTCTCCCTCTGGTATCACCATGATCCAGACATTTGGTCACTATAGGATATACCATAGTTCCCTCATATTATGTTCACATGATTTTTGGAATTTATCAAAGTTTTTGGATTCACTGTTTGCTTCTTTCTTGACTATGAGTTCTGAGATTCTGTTCTTCCGATTATTAACTCCAGGATTGAAAAATTCTAAAGAGATTTTTAATAGCTCTGTTTTTTTGTTTTGTTTTGTTTTCTGTCATATTTTTATTCAGAGTCCCCATTTCTCACTTGAGTTTCAGTTTCAAGTCTAATTTTAATTTATTAGTGTTTCCTGGAATTCATTCTTGCATCTGGTTTTGATCTCATGGAACTTAATCAGCTGGCTATTGACCTCCTCCCGCAGTTGGTTTATGATCAGGTTAGTTATTGCTTTGTTGAAGTTGCTCTGATTTTCCTCAATTACTTTAATTCTGAAGTCAAAGCTTGTATTGTTGAGTTCCATATTATTTATGTATTTTTGGACTGTTTACATTTCAGCAAATATCTTGACCAAGGTCTCATTGCAGTTATGACCTGAGGTTATTTTATTACTTTTCGGATTGGAATACTGTTGTCTCCCATACATTTTTTGTCGTAACTTCCATTGTGGGACCAGGGTGCCTTGGTGGGAGACTCTCAGCTTGATGTTTTGTGTGTGTTGTCTGTGTCTGTGTGTGGTGGTATGTGTTGGTTTTGTGTGTGTGTGTGTGTGTGTGTGTGTGTGTGTGTTGGTGTCTTCCCACTTTTGTGTAGATATCCAATTTTCTCAATTAAGAAGTCAATACAGATGACAATAGGTTATTCAGTTAGTGTTCTTGTCATGGTTTAATCCTTGTGTCCCCCACAAATGAGTGTATTCTTAATGATAGATTCACAGACTCTGGCAGTTTGGGTATTGGAACCATGTTGGAGCTGTGTTCTTGGGAGTGGGCTCATGGGTGTTTTAAGCCATTTTCTCCTTGCCAGTGTTTGGCACACATTCTTGCGATTGTTTGTACTGCTATGGCAGAGGTGATGTCCACCCTTCTGCTCATGCCAGCATTTTCCCTGGCATGATTAATTATCCCCTAGAGTCCATAAGCCAAAATAAACCCATTCCTCAATAAGCTACATTTTGTAGGGATGTTTTCTGCACAGAAGAGAGGAAGCTGATTGTAGTACTTCTGTTCTGGGATCCGATTTGGTTGGGACACTGTTGCAATCAGAGGTGAATTTCAATTATAAAATTGTCTAAAAGAAAAGACAGTCATGGTGGGGGAGACTGTCCGGAGGCATGGCACCCATCAGTAACAACACACTTGGGCCAGGAAGACCGGGATGAGTACTAAGATATACAGGATCCCTTGCCACAAGGACTAATACAGACAGCCCACGGAGGAGGATATACAACTGATCAAGGATGGGGAGGGGGGGAATTGGGGAATTCAGGATAACAATGCGTGGTTTGCCCACTAAATAATGTAACTCATTATACTCATAATGTAACTCATGGACAATAAATATATAAAAAATAAAAAGAAAAGACAGTTGGCAAGGGTTGTAGAGATGGCTCGTTAAGGCATTTGCCTCCAGTGCCTAAGGCTCCAGAATCAATTCCCCAGTACCCATATATGCCAAATCCACAAGGTGGTGGCCCTGGTGCTCTCTCCCTCCCCTACCCCTGTCTCTCTCTCTCTCTCTCTGTCTCTCTCTCTCTTTCTGTGTATTTCTCTGCTTAAAAATAAATAAATAAAATATTAAAGAAAAGAAAAAGACAGTTGGCAAGAACCTCAAAAAATTTATAATAAGTTATAAATAACCAAGTTAATTAAATAATTAAACCAATAATAAAACTGAAAATATATAAAAGAAGAAAACAATCTAAATTGGTATGGAATTCCACCAAGTGGATTGATGTTCAAATGATTGGGATTTGTGAGGAAAAGGACAACATAAAATCATTGGAAATGTATAATAAAATAAAAGGTGAAAAAGTATTAAACTTCAAATGGTATTTGAAAATTCTGATGTGAAGAGTTCAATTGATTATTTTTTAGATTCAAGCAAAGAAAACCAAGACATGTAATATCTCAAAAGTACCACAATAAATCTCCATAAATTTATTAGCATATAAAAGGAAATGTGACAGCCTGAAAAATTATTTTTTTTCATTTTGATTTAGTGACATTAAAAAATAGGTAAATAATTCCATTTAATTAAAAAATCATGATATGGTGTGCTGGTTAGGTTTTGTTGTCTACTTGGATCTTTTTAATTATCTTGGGTGTGTCTCTAAGGATGTTTATAGGAAGGCAGTCTCTTGTCAAGGGGCAGCATGTAAAGAAGCACAAAGAAGCTGGAAGTAAACACCCTTTCCTGTATGGACCATGCAGGAAGGAAATTCCAGAGACTCAGGAAGCCATTAAGGCTCTGATAGGGTTGCAAGACCCCACCCTAAGCCTATATAAAGGAGAAGACATATATACATTTAATTTTTTATTTATTTGTGAGAATAGATAGAGACAGAGAGGGGAGGGAAGGAAAAATTGTTTCACACTAACTCTTAAGCCAGATGTTAAAATAAAATTTGACAACTATTTTATGTATTATATAAATCTTCACATACATATTCAGAAAAGAATTACATTTTGATGCCATGTAAATGGAGTAACTGAAATATTTACAAGGATTCAAACTAAACCTACTTAGTATTCAACAAATTATGTAATATGGAAATAATTATTAGACTTAGCATTTCTTTTAGAAAATGCATTAGAAATATACTGGAAGAACAAATTATAGGAAAACAGAATTATCCCTAACAATGTGGATTTCTCCTTAAAAGGAGGTGTTTAGGCATAGAGTTATTAAATGCAGATAAGATTAGCCAAGGGTAAAGATAAAGATAAACTTTCAAGGCACATTTTCATTTATCATAAGATAATGAGGATGAGATCACAGTTTCTTTACTGCTCTTTTTCAAGATGTACATTTTACTTCATACAAACAGATTGACAAATGAGTGATGATTCATTGTATATTTTAAATAATCCTATTTTTGAACTTATTTCCAAAGTAACATATTACTATGTCAAATTTTACAAAGCATTACATCAATAAGAAATGTGGGCTTACAAATGGTTATGCATTTAATTTATCAAGGCATTTTCATTAAATCCTCAACTTCAAAAAATATGTGAGGAATTATAAATATAATAACGCTAAAATTAATTCACAAATAAATATTTAGTCATAGCAATTCACAAAAGTATGTTAATGATACCAAATTCTTAAACATTTTAAAGATAAGTTTGCAGATATAAGTAATAACTACTCAAAATACAATATTATGCATTCTATGTATATCAAATTGTCATGAGATACTCAACAAAGGTATACAGTTAAACACTATAATTACTTTTAAAATTATTACTGCATTCCAAGATGATAAGTGAAAGAAAAACAAAAATAGTTACAATGTTTATTACTCAGGTCTGAATAAGATGAATTTGGAGTTGGAAGTATAGCACACAAACCTTAGAATGTATTTTTTTAATTTTTTAGTATCATTGGAATCACAAGATTAAGCCACATTTATCATTATATCTTTTTTAAGTCAAAACTTTTTAGTATCATTTTCCTCACAGCTTCTTTTATCTGTTTGTTTCTAAAACTGTAGATGACAGGATTTAAGAATGGAGGAACAATGGTATAAAATACAGAAAAAATCATGTCCTGAACCTCTTTAGAGACTCTTGGAGGTTTCAGATACATATAGATACCGGAACTAAGAAATACAGAAACAACAACAATGTGAGGGACACAGGTTGAAAAGGCCTTTCCCCGTTCCTCTTTGACAGGAAACTTCAAAACAGTTGAAAATATGTGAATATAGGATATGACAATGAATGAAAAGCAGCTACTAGTAAATACTGTGACTGTAAGAAGTAGTAAGATTTTGTAGCTTAAAGTATCTGAGCAGGAGAGCCTCAGCAGAGAGGGGATATCACAGAAGAACTGAGGGACCACGTTAGACTGACAGAAGGACAGATGGAATGTGCTCCCTGTATGTGCACTTGCAAGGACAAGACTGCCAAAGAGAGAAGCCAGTGTCATCTGAACACAAAATTGGTGGCTCATGATCACAGGGTAGAGGAGAGGCCGGCAGATGGCCACATAGCGGTCATGAGCCATTACAGTGAGAAACAGAACCTCAGCACATGCACAGAAAACAACTAAAAAGACCTGAGCTGCACACCCAGCCACAGAAATGACCCTGTTGTCAGTGAGAGAGTTGACACAGGCATTGGGGACAGTGACAGAGATGTAGCACATGTCTAAGACGGACAGATTCCTGAGGAAGAAGTACATGGGCGTGTGCAGGTTCTGATCAAGGGTGGTGGCCAGGATGATGAGGAGGTTCCCTAGCAGGGTGGCCAGGTACATCAGCAGGAACAGTGTACTGAGCTGGAGCCTGAGCTCCCAAGTGTCAGCAAAATACTTCAGGAGAAACATAGTAACCAGGGTAGAATTGACCATGTTCTTAAAATGCTGGTTGCCGCCTGTCATTCACCAAGTTAGACATACCACATTCTGTCAAAGGAAGTCTTCAGAAATTTTCAGAAATATGGAATCATTTCAGGTTACTTTTCCAACTGTGAAGTGAAGCAGAAATGAAGAACAAAAAGAAATTGAGAAAATTCACAAAACCTGTATATTACATTTTGGGGAAAAATTAGATGAACAAATAAATCAAAGATATGAAAGAAAATAGATCTGAACAAAAACATACAACATGATAATATTTGAAGCAGTGTATTAAACTCTAAATTACATTTAATAACAATAACCACACACAATTAAATTAAACATATTTCTAATTAAAACCCTAATTGTACCTCAAGTAATCAAAAAAAATCATAAATTAAGTCCCCAAATTAGCAAAAATAAGAAATAAATGTAAGAGCAAACATAAAATTGAAAACAGAAAAAAACTAGAAATATAAAAGAGGTGGAGTGCTTGAAAATATTAGTAAAATTAAAGAACTATTTAGAAATAAGAAATAAAATTTAAATTAAATTTAAATAAAAATTTAAATAAAATAGTAAAAATTTAAATATAGACATTAAAAGTGAAACAACAGTAGTAAAATTAGCTAGAATATGCACTTATATACCAACAAATTAATGAGCAATATAAATGAAATTCTCAACAATACAACAATGGGGACATGAATTATGATCCCCAGAACTCACATAATGCCAGATATGGTATAAGCATCTGCAATGCTAGTGTGCATATGGTGAAAAGTCAAGAAGAGAGAGCACATTTCCTGCTGATATTGTGGGTCAGCTGGCCTGGTGTATGCCAGGGAAAACAAAGAAAAACACTGCCTCAAAGAGGATAGAAAATCAGGACCAACACACAACATCAAACTCTGACATCCACATGCATGTGATGGCACACAGTTGCCCATAAACACAAACATGATTAGGCACATGCACACACACAAGCACACCCAGACACACACACAAGTACACACCACTAAATCTACACTCACAAAGTCATGGATTCTCTATGCTGTAATCAGAGACCATGGAAAGACAGTGATCAGCTCCCTTAGCTTATGTGTTGGTCATTATTCCACTACACTCATGATATTGCTATATGCTCTTCCAAAGTAAGCGATTATAAAACAATTAACTGGACATTTCTGTGATTAAATTTTTCATAAATTAATATGCAATATATTGTTTTCAATCATTTCCTTAATCAAATTATTAAATGATTCAGAGAAAACACACACACATGCACAAATAAATGCACAATGGAATTGTAATGATATTACACATTTCTAATTGCAGTGTTTTTCATTTCTAAAACAATTTGTCAGACTGAAGAAAAAAAGTCCTGAGGAATCCTAGTGTAAATGAGAAAAGGTCAAGCTAAACGCAATTATCACAGTATACTCACCCTTAGGGATTCTTCATAATCTAGATATGGAAATAAAGTTTTGTTCAGTTACTTTCAGCAATGAAAGCCTTGGTGATAGAATAACCAAATTTTCCTATACACCTGAGAAGGCAAGAAGTCTTCAGATGGACTAAACACCATTATTGGAATTTAAAAAAAAATAGACCAGATATATTCTTTTTTATATAAACCAGGGGCCTCCTCATGAGTCACTATGAAATGTTCTGGGAGTACTGTTCCTATTGCACAGTGTACAAGTGACCCAGGGGTAATTTCATCAGGTGATGATTTCTAGGGAATAGCTGAAAAGTACCCAATTAAAATCCAGAAATAAACACAAAGACTGAAATACACAGTGTCAACCTGTGGGTGTGTAAATGGTAATGGAGATAATAGGCCAGCAAGTATTAGAATCCATCAATATGCTTATCAATATCTACCTCGCTCTCCTTGTCTCTCTCATTTTCCTATCTTCAACTACAAAGATGAAGTGCGAAATAAATTAATAATAATCATCACTATTATGACCTGAAATTAGTAAAAATATTTTGATAAGGGTGAAAATAAGGATAGAAGGCTTTGAATAACTAATAAAAACCAGAAATACAAATAACAACATCATGTAATTAATATCTACATGTAAACATATGAACGGCCACTTTTTCATGAGTGTGAAGATATTTTGTCCTTTTATTACCTCTAAACCTTTTCTTCTTCGTTGTTCAAGATTTATGAGCATTGAAGATAAACACATTAAAGTTATGAGTAACACTAGGAACTTCTTAGTGTTATTTAGTCTATTTTCTTAGTCTATTTTAGTGTTTCTTAGTCTATTTTCACTTTGCAAAACATTTTCTGTCTGTATTACTTTCACATATCTTTCACTGAAATGCATTATAGACACAATGGAGGAAAGGTTCATTTTGTTTCATGGTTTAAGATGTGGAGTTCATCTGAGAAGGCAAGAAGAAGGGCATGATGGCAGCTTTAGGCAGTGGTGCTCATACAATGCCAGATCAGGCCACAGAGTTTAAGCCTGGACCATGGAGTATGTAAATCCTTCATTGGCCATCCAGCCTTGACCTACTTCTTAAAACTAGGCCCAACCTCCTTAGGAAGATAGTCTTCAATGTAGCACCAAAGCCTGGGACTAAGCCTTCAAACAAAGAATGTGTGCTCCTATGGTGACATTTCATATTCAGACCATAAATACTGACATTTTCAAATATGGAAAAATCCAGAACTCACCAATTTAACCAGACTAACTAGCCATGAAGCATAGGGATCTTCCTGTCTGCCTCATCAGGGAATATTTAAAATACGTACTGTCATACCTCACTCTTTCCTGAGAGGTTAGGCTGCAAACCAAGTACTAATGCTTGCACACAAACCATGATTCTCAATAAGCTATTCTTTTAAATTTTATGTAAAATAAGTCATATTTAGTACATCCCATGCTAGGGCAATGGGTAAAGAATGGGTAGAGGACACAGAAACAGACATTAAAGAGGCAATCAGACACAGTACCCAGGGAGCAGGAGAGTGCAGATCACAGGATTGGAAACCAAGGAGAGGACACATCCCTTGGAGTAGCTAAATGCTCTACAGAGTTCCTGCTCAATGGCTGGAGTCCCCATTCTGTCCTCCTGGCAATCAGGCCCTTGGTGAAACCCAAAGTCACAATTCACCTGAACAGCAAGAAGGAACCTCTAAAGAGATTCTGAATATTGAACCTGCAAAAACCATTGTTCCATCCTCCAAACAAGATGTTGCAATGTGGGCAGGGATGGAGAGGAGCTAAGGGAGAGGAGAGGCCGTGGGAAGAGAGGTGCCCCAAAGGGCGCATGGAGAGGCGGGCGGCGCGACTGGCCGGGTGCTGGCCATTCAGGCCGGAAAGCGGAGGCCAAAGAGAGAGAAACATCCGAAGAAGCCGGAGCCTCAACAGAAAGCTCCTTTAGTTCCTCCTCCTCCACCACCACCGCCACCACCTCCACCACCACTGCCTGACCCGACACCCCCTGAGCCAGAGGAGGAGATTCTGGGATCAGATGATGAGGAACAGGAGGACCCTGCAGATTATTGCAAAGGCAGCTATCATCCAGTGAAATTGGAGACCTCTTCAATGGTCGCTATCATGTTATTCGAAAGCTAGGATGGGGGCACTTTTCTACAGTCTGGCTGTGCTGGGATATGCAGGGGAAAAGGTTTGTTGCAATGAAAGTTGTAAAAAGTGCCCAGCATTATACAGAGACGGCTTTGGATGAAATAAAATTGCTTAAATGTGTTCGAGAAAGTGATCCCAGCGACCCAAACAAAGACATGGTGGTCCAGCTCATCGACGATTTCAAGATTTCAGGCATGAATGGGATACATGTCTGTCTGGTCTTTGAAGTGTTTGGCCATCATTTACTTAAGTGGATCATCACATCCAACTATCAGGGTCTCCCAGTACGTTGTGTGAAGAGTATCATTCGACCGGTCCTTCAAGGGTTAGATTATCTACACAGTAAATGCAAGATAATTCATACTGACATAAAGCCGGAAAACATCTTGATGTGTGTGGATGATGCATATGTGAGAAGAATGGCAGCTGAGGCCACAGAATGGCAGAAAGCAGGTGCTCCTCCTCCTTCTGGGTCTGCAGTGAGTACTGCTCCACAACAAAAACCTATAGGAAAAATGTCTAAAAACAAAAAGAAAAAGCTAAAAAAGAAGCAGAAGAGACAGGCTGAGTTACTGGAAAAACGCCTGCAGGAGATTGAAGAATTGGAGCGAGAAGCTGAAAGGAAGATAACTGAGGAAAACGACACCTCCGCTGTACCTTCCAATGAGCAAGATGATGAATATTGCCCAGAGGTGAAACTAAAAACAACAGGATTAGAAGAGGCAGCAAAAGAAGAGACAGGAAAGGACAATGGAGAAGCTGAGGACCAGGAAGAGAAAGAGGATGCAGAGAAAGAAAACACTGAGAAAGATGAAGATGATGTTGAACAGGAACTTGCAAATATAGACCCTACGTGGATCGAGTCCCCTAAAACCAATGGCCATGTTGAGAATGGTCCCTTCTTACTGGAACAGCAGCTGGAGGATGAAGAGGATGATGAAGATGACTGCC
>PVHP010036129.1:0-17444 GCA_004024765.1 Zapus hudsonius | reverse complement strand
TTTTTTTTTTTTTTTTGTAGCTAGCTGCTTATGACATCAATCCCCTTGGGTAATGACTTTGTTGAAAAAATATCCTGATTTGCAATTAATGCGAAATATGGGAATTAAGACCAAAATGATGCCAGCACAGAAGCTCACACCTTGGAGGGATCCTAAAGAGATGAGGAAATAGACTGTTAGCTCAAAGGTCTTCTTGAATAAGAACATCTGCTGCTTTCGTGGCAAGGAGTCCGTGGTTGATGACAAAGGAGGTCCTTACAAAGCTTGCTTGGTAGCTGCATTTAGATGTGAACCCTGTACTCTTCAGATGGTATCACTCACGACTTTCATATTGTGATGGTGAAGTTTATTTGTCAACTTGACCTATGTAATAATCCACAGTAATCTTGGGCAGGTCTCTGAGTTTGCCTGCAGAAAGGATTGACAAAATCTTTCTGGGATTTTGGAGAAGGGAGGAGGTCCCTTCTCCAGAGTGAGCCCTTCTCCCGAGTGGGTGGGCCTTCCAGAAGGGGACTAAATATAAGGAAGCTTGAGGGGAAGGAAACTCTCTTCCTTTCTCCCCCGGCTATTGGTGCTTGTTTGTGACTTGCAATTGCATCCTGCTCTCCTACCCTTCTTGGACATCGGAACCCAGTTTCCTTGGCCTCACATTGTGGACTGAAGAGCAGCAGCTCCCCAGGGAGTCTTCAGGCCTTCAGGGCTGGATTGGGACTGCTGAGGTATCCAGCCATGTGGACTGAACAGCTACTGGTTTCTTCACCTGTGGGCCTGCAGCCTGCTATTTTTGGACTGTCGTAAGCTACCCCAATGAATTCCCTTTTACACCAATCCATTCTATCAACTCTGTTTCCTCTAGAGAACCCTGACTAATACACATATGTATCTTCATACACAATGGCTTTTAAGGAGCTCACGCATGCATATTTATGTAATATTTGCCCTTGTGAGCAGTTTCTGTGTGTAAGATAAAACATATGGTCTCTAGATGTTTCCATGTTGGATTTGGGTGTTGAATAAACATGAATTTGAATTACACACACACACACACACACACACACACACACACACAGAGAGCCTGGGCATTTTGCTTGCATTTTACTGCATTTGGGTAAATGACCTAGTCACCAGGACCTTTGTACACTAGTGTTTAAAGTTTGTTTTCTGTTTTTCTCTGTCTTTTTGTTAGAGAGATAACAAATGGATTTTAAAATATTTTTAAGCATTTGGAAACATAGAATACGTGGAATTTAGTTCTGTGATTGCATTAGAAAGATATTACATGCAATAATAAGTTAGAATCCACAAATCCAGTAGCTTTCAGTTATAGTTGTCACTAAACCATATGGATTCACAGCTTCCCTCTGTCAGTCGTAAGTCACTGGATCTCCAATTTAGTGAGAAATACTGTCACTTTCATTATTGTGGTTGTCATTGTGATCATTATCACTGTTGAATTCTTATGTTTAAATATTATTGTGTGGTTAAATTTTATTTCATCTTGTCATGGTTTGATCCAGGTGTCCCCCACAAACAAATGACTGTGTTCTGGGTAATCGATTCTCAGCTGATGGCAGTTTGGGTTTTACCTCAATGGAGCTGTGTTGTTGGGGGCGGGCTTATGGGGTTATAAGCCAGCTTCCCCTTGCCAGTGTTTGGCACACCTTCCTGCCACTGTTTCCAGTGCTGTGGTGGAGGTGATGTCCACCCCTCTGCTCATGCCATCGTTTTCCCTGCCAGGATGGAGTCTCCCCTTGAGTTCATGAGCCAAATAAATCCATTCCTCCACAAGCCGCTTTTGCTTGGGTTCTTTCTGTGCAGCAACTAGAAAGGTGACCGCAACAGTTTAGTACCAGGATGTGGGGTCTGTTGCTGCTAGAACCCTGATTCTGTGGCTTTGGTCTTCTGGAAGTGATCTGCAGGAGGAATATGGACAGATTGGAAACCTCGTCCTAAGAGGTGCCTTGCAGTGCTGTAAGTACAGTGTAATGGAGCATTCTGGTCAGAGTTACAAGACCTAAATGTAATGAGAACTATGGACTGTGAGGTTTGGCTTACGAGGGGGAGAAAGAACTTTGTCAGGACTGTGCCAGAAGTAGTTTGTATGAGAAGCTTGCTGCATTCTGCCTGCCTGTGTCCTGGAAACCTGTTCAGGGTTGTTTTACGCAAAGATGGACTGGTATGAACAGATGGAGATGGCACAGAAAGAAAGATCTTTGGGTCAAAACTGCTGCCCATTCACCTGCAATTGTTTGGACTATCATGGTTTGATCCAGGTGTACCCCACAAACAAATGAATGTGTTCTGGGGAATCGATCCTCAGCTGATGGCAGTTTGGGTTTTACAACCTACATGGAGCTGTGTTGTTGGGGGCAGGCTTATGGAGGGTTATAAGCCAGCTTTCCCCTTGCCAGTGTTTGGCACATCTTCCTGCCGCTGTTTCCAGTGCTGTGGCGGAGGTGATGTCCACCTGTTTGCTCATGCCATCATTTTCCCTGCCAGGATGGAGTCTCCCCTCGAATCCATAAGCCAAATAAACCCATTCCTCCACAAGCCGCTTTTGCTCGGGTTCTTTCTGCGCAGCAACTAGAAAGGTGACCTCAACACATCTGATATAATTTCCCATTTTGATTTTTAACCTTATTTCATTCTGAAAAATGTAAATATTACAGCTCACGTAATTTCAGAATTGGGCTCAGGACAGAGTACAATGTGGGGACCCCTCAAGTGACTCAAGTGTTTGAGATAAATGTATAGGGTGTCTCCTCATGTCCCCAATGATGCATGATACTGGGAGTTTTTAATCTTCTCATCCTCACTGCATTGGGTGTGAGTGTCTTTTCTGGAGCATAAGATCCTGCTTACATTTGCTGTGTGTCCTACAAACTTCTTGGCACAGGACTGCCCACTTAGCTTGGGAGCTAATCAGTGAAGACTGAATCAGATAGACAGATACAAAACTAAGGAAAGGTCTTTGCTTAGTATATATTAAGTAGACACCCACATTAACTGCCACTATTGATACGTCTGTTTTACATTGATTGCCTGGCCTCCTTAGCTGAAAGTTTTACTCAGGAACCCAGAGTGTCCTGGTATCTTTCAAACACATGGAGATCAGACTGTAGGGTGTTTTGATTCAGATGCCCCCCCCATAAACTCATGTGTTCTAAATGATTTCCCCAACTGATGGAAATTTGGGAATTAGAGCCTCAGGGAGAAGATGTGTTGTTGGCTTATGGGTGTTTTAGCCAGCTTCCCCTTGCCAGTGTTTGGCACACTCTCCTGCTGCTGTTGTCCACCTGATGTTGTTCAGGTAGTGATGTCCAGCTTCTGCTCATGCCATGTTTTCCCTGCCATCATGGAGCTTCCCCTGGAGTCTTAAATCAAAATATACCCTTTTCTCCCATAAACTGCTTTTAGTTGAGTGATTGTGCCATCAATGAGGAGCTAATTACAACAGCAGAATGGCTACCAGGAGTGGGGTTGTTACTGCTAGAAACTGTGTGGCTTATGGCTTTTGGAATTGATTTCTGGGAGGAATATGGAAGGCTTTGAAACCTTGGTCTGAGAGATGCCTTGCAGTGTTGTAAGTATAGCTTGATGGATTCTGATCAGAGTTGAAAGACCTGAATACAATAAGAACTATGACCTTGGAGGTTTGGCTTATCAAGGTAAGAAAGAGCTCTTTTGAAATTTTTATTTAGTGAGGGGTGACTAGCATTTTTTTCAGTACCTAGAATTTTTCTTTTTTTAATTAAGTAGAAATTTTGAATAAATTATGCATTGGTACCACCATTATCTTCCTCACTGTCCCAATTCCATTGAGGGCTCTCCTCAGTGGCATTGCTGGTATGCACCTTGTGGTTGTGGGCTATGAGTTGCGTGAGCAGCAGTCAGTCATTGGGGGTGGGGTAGGTCAATGCCTCTGGATATTCCCACCCACCTTGGCTCTTACAACCTTTCTGCCCCCTCTTTTGCCAGATTCCTGGGCAATGTTGGATGTGTTTAAGTCTACTATAGTGTTGAGCTCTTAGTAGCTTCTAGATTTCTGCACTGGTACATTTTGAATATCCTCAGTGTCTGTCTTCATCATCTTGGCACAGGTTGTCAGGCTCTTGAGTCAATTCCTCTATGGTTTCACCTGGGCTCTAACTGATGTGTGAGAAGTGGTTCATCTCCTGCTAGGGAGTCAGATTTTATATCTGGTAGAATTAGGTTGTCCTTGGTTCTCACTGCTTTCTGAAAAATAAAAACATATTCTCCAATGGAAAGTGAGGTCAGTATAGGTTAAATGGGATAAGCATTGTTAGTTTGGAAAGATTATAATGAATGTATCCTCTCTTTAGACCCGAGGTTAGTAAAAGCTTCTCCTTGGAGTCTAGATACTTGGTCTCCATAGGATTTTGGCGTGGATCCCAGTTCCAGCTATGGGTTCCTTGCTAATGAACGGATCTTTCAGCCAATCAAAGAGCCCTTGGTTACCCAACTAGGTTGGGTTCCACTATTGCACAGGTGTGTACATCTTATCAGGTTAATTGCTGTCCTATAGCAGTATCCCTTACTTTCTCCTAATATTGCTGGCCAATTTCTCCTAGCAGCTCATGTAGCACTTTCCAGTACCATATGGACTAATCATCTGGGAAGGCTTCCTTTCAGTTTCCAGCGGTTTCTCTCGAGGCTGTGTGTCAGCAGCATGTGGTGTCTTCAGCAGTAGGGTCCTATCTTTTGTCTTGGGTGGGTAATCAAGTGCTTTGGCAGAAGCCTGTCTGGCTTTGGGTTCCTTGTAGGTCTCTCTGATCAATAGCTCAATGTGGTATAACTGATTTATGTTACTGGAAGTTCCAGGCCATAGCTAACTACTTTAGGGCTAAGCCTCATTCTACCCTCTTCAGAGCATTTCTTATCAGATGCTATCCCCATATTCCTTGGAGAGTGTTGTAGGCAGCCACATACCTCTGGGATGAGCCTCCAAACCAGCCACAATTATGAGAAGAGGTCTTCAAGGATTTATTGAAGCTACAGATACAGGGAAAGTTCCATAATGGTGAAAGAGATTGGCCCCCATTCACAGGTCCAAATAGAGAGAAACCCATCAACAACCCCATACACAACACACAGCAAATAGGAAAGAGGAAGAGAGGAGATTTTCTCATCCTTTATATAGCCTTATTGTAGGGTCTTGCAGCCCTTTCCCAGACTTGTTGACTCATTGAGTCTCTGAAAATTTCCTTCCTACACTGCCCTCCCAGGAACTAACGTTTGTTTCTAGATTTTCTAAGCCTTCTTACATCCTGGCCCTTACTGAGAGGGCTGCTTTCCTTCAAATAACCCCAGAGAGCCACCCAAGATTACCAATCTGATGGTGGTCTATAGGTTCTGTGTATGTTATGTTGATGAGATATCACTGGTTGAGTGATTGTTCCACTTCCTAGACTACTGAAGTAATGTTCATGAAGTCTTTCCCCACTCCTATATTCTGAAGAGTTTCCCCTATTTTTTCTTCCAGGCCTTTAATAGTTTCATGTCTTATCTTGAAGTCTCAATACATTTGTAGTTGACTTTTGTGCATGGAGAGAGGAGTGGGGGTGGTTTCATTTTTTTATATGTGGTTATCTCATTTTTCCAGCACCATTTGTTGAAGACACCTTTGTCTGTCAAAGATTAAGTAGTTGTACTTACTTGAACTAAGGGCTGGATCTTCAATTCTGTACCATTGTGCTATCTGTCTGTTTTCATGCCAGTACTATGCTGTTATTGTTACTATGGCTTGGAAGTATTGCTTTAGATTGGGTATGGTGATACCTAATGAGATGTTTCTTTTGCTGAAGATATTTTTGAATATTTGAAGCCTTTGGTCACTTCATATGAATTTTGAGATTATTTTTTCTATCTCTGCAAAGAATGATGCTCAGATTTTTATTGGCATTGCATTGAATCTGTATATTGCTTTTGGTAGAATTGCCATGTTCACAATATTAATTCTATCTATCTGGGAACATGGAATGTCTTTCCATCTTTTCACATTCTCAATTTCTTTCTTTAATGTTTTTATGTTTTCATTATATAGGTCTTTCATATCCTTGGTTGCTCTGCAACCTTCTGAGAAATCTTCAGGGCAAAGGTCAAGACTGACATTTCCTTCCTTTTTGTAATTGACCTGTGTGGAAATGCTCTTAGGAAGTAGAGACACAGCCATGCCAGAGCACTGGGAGATCAAACTGGAACCTAAAACCAGGTTGGGTGAGAGGAGAGTATGTACTGATGCTGGGGTGCACACAAGCCTTACCTCCACACCCACCATTGCAATTCTGTTTTTCCTCTGCCTCCTGAAGAGACTCCTATGAGCAGCCTGAAGCCCAATCAATCTCTTCCCTTGTGCCTTAGTATAGATGTTTGATCATAAAATTAGCTCCATAGATGCCAAAACAAAAGGAAACTGGGGATCAATGAATAAGGTATTCTATATCAAACACTGGTAGTTTCCTTCCTAGATTGAATAACCTGCCACTTAACCCAACAGAGATCATTATTTTAATAAACCGAGATTTATGATATTCATAATCTGTTTATTGAATTTATATGAAATTATTGAAAAGTAATATAGCATAACTCATGCTTTCCTTTAAAGCATATAAATATTCAGTGTTTGTGTCCTTCACTTGAAGGGGAGCACTCTCAGAGTGGCAGTGAGCATCATTACCTTCCACTTCACATTATGTATACCACCAGAGTGTTGAGAAACGTCCTTAATAAAGGCTATGGCAGACTGTGGAGACTGAATTACGAGTTTTAATAACCACCGTTTCAAATATTTGCATATTCGACTTGTTCAGAAGTTATTGATTTGTTTGCCTTGACTCTCATGGAAAATTGACTTGAAAGTGTGACAACAGGCTGCTACTTCTGTGTTCATGATTATTGTAGGTTTGGGAGCCAGGAAACCAAGCTCAGAGAAAGGGGCTGGAAGTCATGGTAGAGCTATAAGCAGGTAGAGGGAGAGCCTCTTTCCACATCAGCTTCCCTCCCAGCCCTCACCAGTGAGCAATTTGCCCAAATCAGGCAGACTCATTCTATCCTGTTTATCATCAACTTATTTTAGACTGAAAATGAAACCTCCCTCTGCTAGTGCCCCTCAATGGATGACCTGTCAATGTACCTGCTACCTGCAGGTGTTCACTCTTCCATTCAGTCCAGCTGCTGCTCCATCCTAGGCACTGGTTGTAGACACATGTGTGAAACTGGTAAAACTGCTCCCTGACTTTAAAATATCCAATGACACACTCCGAAGACCTTCCCTGATTCAGTATTACTTCAGCCTTTGCCACAGGCTACATGGCCAGATGTGAAATCACTTTCAGGAGGCTGGCCTCTCTGATCAGAGAATTTTTTTCCATTAACCTTTGGACTATTTCAAACTTTGTACCTTAGGAGCTCATCACAAAAAAGAATTTTTGAAAATTTATTATGCTCAGTTTAAAGTAATTTAAAATTTCCCAAAGTATCATATAGTAACAGTGAGTTCCATGATAAAAGTCCAGTCACAACTGGCAGCTCTGTGGACAGGAAGCAGAAGTAAATCCAAGGGGTCTTTGCTTAAAGATTTCCAGCTAGCTGTGCTCATTGGTACTGGGGGTAATATGCCAACGTATTAAAATGATACAAACCTTTATGGCATTTGTCCTACCTTGTAGTGAACAAGTTATTACCAGGCAGATGTCCTTTGCATCCTGAGCTATGCAGTTACCAGTGTGCTTGGCTGGAAATGGGTCTTCCACCTGCAGTGTTCTTTCCACTTTCCTCTGGGTCATTGTGAGAGAGGTAGATTGGTTGGCATGCTTACAGTGAGGCTCCCAGACTTTCATTTTTAATTTCAGTGCTTATCCTTCCCTTACCATTGCCATTTCATGTACTTCTCCCTTTTCCTATAAGCCCTGGGAGCAATAACTACAACATCTAGAGCTCATAGCACAGAGAAAGAGGAAGCTTCCAGAGCTGGAACCCAAGATTCTGATGTTGCTAGATGGTTCTGAGAGGGGAAAACAGGGCCCCAAAGGATTAATGCTATTAATTGTGGGTGGAAAGCCTCATACATAAAATGGAATTATGATTGTTTTTATTAAAATGAAAATAATTTAAAGTGAAGAATGAAGCAGAACCTTGAGACTTAGACCAGGGCTCTAATATTCCTACTCACTTGGGTCCATGTCCAGAATCTGCAAGGCTGGAGCCAGTGGAGGAGACTCACTTTCTGAGGCTCTGTGAAGCCAGGCACACTTGTTCCCCAATCTCCTCAATCATGTTAATGGTGACCAGAACGTGGGACGACTTCCATTAAGGTGAGCAATCTCATAACTGATTTATTTTTCCGTTTCATGTGGAGGAAAAGATACACTTTTGTAAAATTTTCAGCCACCAGCTAATCTACAGATGGCCAAGATCTTCTTTCCTTCACTATCCCCACCATGTTGCTCAGCCAGGTCTGCAGGAAGTGGCTGTCAGGCTGCAAGTACTCCAGCTGTCACTGTTTTTGCCATATGTCAATGAAGGTGTCAAGTCCACCCCAAATATTAAATCTGACAAATTTTTCCAGGTAACTTCTGAGTCTATTTCTATTTGACCTACTAAGGAAAGCAGTTGTTCTACTCAGAGCAAAAGATGTCTCTTGAAATGTCCCTTAGCTGTCAATGCATGTGACATCCAGAGGGGCCACACTGACCTGTGTGTGTGTGTGTGTGTGTGTGTGTGTGTGTGTGTGTGTGTGTGTAACTTAAGAGTGTGAATGAATGTCACTGATGAAAAATATGAACAGATTTGATGAGATGAATAAAAAGATCTAAATCCAAGCGCAAAACAGGTGTTTACTTTGAGATAATAACGCATATTTTTGTTGGGAAAAAAGAGGGCAGACAAGGTTAAATCACATTTGTACAATCTTCCTGATCCTTATTAATAGAGAGTAAAAGTCAGTGACAACAAACCTGGGGTTCACCTATGCAATAGGGCATATGTCATATGTGTGTACACACTGACTACTTGACAAAGTCCTGGGAAGTGAGCAGGGTGAAGAGAATGGATGAATCAACAGTGGTTTACACACTAAACTCCATGTTCTCAATCCAGTTCCAGCCTCCTGTCTCTAACACACTGTTGCAATCAGCTTTCTAGTTGCTGTGTAGAAAGAACCCAAGCAAACGTGGCTTGTGGAGGAATGGGTTTATTTGGCTTACAGACTCGAGGGGAGACTCCATCCTGGCAGGGAAAATGATGGCACGAGCAGAGGGGTGGACATCACCTCTACCACAGCACTGCAAACTGTAGCAGGAAGGTGTGCCAAACACTGGCAAGGGGAAGGTGGCTTATAAACCATAAGCCCACCCCCAACAACACAGCTCCAGTGAGGTTGTAAAACCCAAACTGCCATCAGCTGAGGATCGATCATTCAGAACACATTCATTTGTTTGTGGGGGAATCTGGATCATACTATGACACACACTGAATCCCATGACCCCACTCCAGTGCCAGCCCCCTATCTCTAACACACTGACCTCCATGTTATCAGTCCAGTGCCAGCCTCCTGTCTTTTATACAACGTACCCCATGTTCTCATTCCAGTGCCATCCTCTGTCTCTAACACACTGAACCCCATGTTCTCCCTCCAGTGCCAGCCTCCTATCCCATATTCTCACTCCAGTGCCAGCCTCCTGTTTCTTACACAATGTACCCCATATTCTCACTCCAGTGCCATCCTCTGCCTCTAACACACTGAAACCCATGTTCTCAGGTGTCTACCTCTTGTTTCTGAGCAGAGCTGATCAATGCACATTGTCCATCTCTGTCCTGTATTATATTGTGTTTTCATATTGACCTTTTAAGTTCAAAGATGATTTACCTTACCATCCGATTGATCTCAATTGGAATTGGAGATTTAGTGTCCCTGCACCTTGTCTTCCTGGCCATTTTTGTGAGTATTGAGGATCTGTGTAGTTAGGAACTGAGCCAGATCCTGCTAGTTGAGAATGCCTTGAGGAACTTTATGAGTTAAAATGCTTTGCACTTTGTCTCTTTCACAAATCTTTATCCGTTTATCTTCTTGTGTGTCTTGTGTGGTATGCTTCATGTGTCTGTGCATGTTGGTGTGTATGTGTGTGCAGGTATGTATGCATGAGTGTGCGTGTGCCTGTGAAGACCAGAGTACAATCTTGGGTATCATCCTCAGGAATGCTGCCTACCTCTTTTTTTAATTTATTGATTTTTAATTAAAAGGTTTCACACATAGACCCAACCCCCTGCCCCAGTTCTGCTGAGGGTCTTCAGTTGGATTAATGGTATTCATTGTGGCAACTAAGAGGCCTCAGTCAGTATCTGTAGGTTTGGGGGAAACACAGTATCTGAAGCTCTTATTCCCACCCACCTCTTATAATCTTTCTGCCTCCCCCCACCTTCTAAAATGCTCCCTGAGCCTTGGTGGGCAAGATGGAGATATGATTTAGTGTTGCTTTCTCTGCAGAGTCTGTATCTCTGTTATTATGAGGTTTTAGTGACCACAGTGTCTGTCGCCATTTCTTTGGAACTGGTTTTCAGGCTAGCTGTGACATCAATATTCCTGTTACTGCTTCCTCCATAATGACTTCTGGGCTCAGGCAGAGGAGGTGGAGGTGACCCATCTTCTGGTAGACCGTTGGCTCTCTCTTTTTAATGTATTGACATGTTCATGATTTCCCCTGCATTCTCCTCCATCACTGAGTACTCGCCTCTTTATTTTTTGAGACAGGATTTCAACATGGCTTGAAGATCACCAATTAGATTATTCTAGCTGTGGGCTAGCATAGTGACCTCCAGGTATCCTTCTGTCTCCATGGGATTGCAGGCTTATGTTGCCATACATAGTATTTTACATAGGTACTGGGAACTGAACTCAGGTCCTCATATTTTTTTTTCCACCCAACTCAGCTATCTCTCCATGGGCATGCCTATATAGTATGATTAGCAAATTACTATTACTACTACTACTACTAATAATAATAATAATAACTAATGATGAACAATTGCTCATGCTGATTATAATAATATATGCTAATATGGCATTAGATTTTAAAAAATATTTTATTTATTCATTTTTCAGCAGATAAATAGAGAGAGAGAATGAGAGAGAGAGAGAGAGAGAGAGAGAGAGAGAGAGAGAGAGAGAGAGAGAGAGAGAGAACGCACCAGGGCCACCACCTTGTGGGTCTGGCATATATGGGTACTGGGGAATTGAACCCAGGTCCTTAGGCACCAGAGGCAAGTGCCTTAACCGCTGAGCCATCTCTCCAGCCCAGGCATTAGATTTTGACACATAACAAAGATAATTATATTAATGTTACATAAAATATAAATACATGAGACATAATATTACATACATATAACAACACTTACACATATATTACATAAACATCAATGCATATGTACTATGCAATATATTAATATGATATTATAACCATATAAATCCTGACAATGTTAATATAGCATATAATATTAGCATAGGCTATATCGTAACATACTACTAGAATACTAAATGATATAGAACATTACTGTGTCTTTCTGAGTATAAGTCAGTATTAATGGCGAGAATAATATTGTGATTATAATTAATATCCAGCGTGGCCCTCTCTGAAACATTAACCCAAATGTACCTGTATTTCTTTTCACACACCTTCTAGAAGCCTTGAGGAGTTTCTGGCTGCCCATGGCCTAATTACAGTGAGATGATCTGAAGTACAAACATTGGTTTAACATCCAGGGAGAAATTCCTCAGGGGTGAGGCTGGGGTGCAGAGAAGATGAGCTAACCTATAAGCCTAGTCCTCAGCCTGCAGGGCCTAAGGACAGCCCCACATGAGCACTGCACTCCCAATCCCTGGCTCCTCTCCCTTCAACCACAGCCGTGTCTGACCTTCCTGGGTGGTCTCTCCCCAAGGGCCAGCTGGTCTCTTCACAGAGCTAAATGACGGCAACTCCACCATTTCCTTTTGAACATTCAATAGTTAATGCCTTGCTTTTACAACCCATGCGTGTTCCCTTAGCCCCCCTCACACTCCACCACATGCATCACAGACTAAACAGCTCTTCCTTTTCTTTCTTGGCCCAAGTGCCCAGAGCTAGCTCTGCACATTTTCTTTGGACTAGTTTATACAGGGGTTATTTTTCTTTTGGCTGGTTAGGATCTGCTGAAATAGTGCAATTCAGATGTCAAGGATACTTTAAACAGCAGCATTTAGTGAAGACCAAAGCAAATAAATAAAACTGCAGACAACGGGAAGGCAGACTTATCTATCATGGAAGGAAGGCTTTTTACTACACCAGACACTCATTGTAAACATGAACAATCAGACTATTTTAGAAAGGGAAAGTACCTATTTCGGTACAGCTCATGGCATTGGGTGGTGGGAACTAGGCTGGTAGCCAAATGAAGCATGCACTTCTGTGTGTGTGTGTGTGTGTGTGTGTGTGTGTGTGTGTGTGTGTGTGTGCGCGTGCGTGCACATGGAGAGACAGAGCAAGAGACCACATGGAAGAGAGTGGACACAGCTATGTTAGGCTCTGACTGACAACACGTGTGACCCTGCTTTCTTAGGTAGAACCCCACAAGGGACTGGACTGAACTTGTGCTTCTTTTCTTTAACAGAATGAAAGAGCTGTTCTTCCCACCCACAACAGCCATCCTGAGACATGGCTGACAGCAAGGGCAGCCCAGAGAGCCGATTCCTAGCATCCTGAGAGTGTAAAAGGTTAGTATTAGTGGCTTAGGCCCGTGCAGCATATCAGTGGGTAAGAGTTCTTCTCATGTGAGCATGATGAGCTGAGAGGGCCTGAGGCCATCTTCAGTTCAGTTTCCCAGTACCCACATAAATAGCTGGGCATGCACATCTGCACACAGGTGCACACATTACACACACCACATGACACATAACACACACATATAAAAAGAAAGAAAAAGTATAGATTCATATTTTGTTCAACTGAGAAAATCCTCTTGACCTATAAGTATGGGTCTGTTTAGCTGGAAGTTAACTCAGTACATACATTTCATGGGACACAATTCAACTTGTAAAATTTCTAGTATTTGATTCTGACATCATCACAGGTTAAAGATATCATTTTAGGGCCAAGGATGTAGATTAGTTGATAACATGTTTGCTTAGCATGCATGAAACCCTTGGTTTGATCGAACACTACACAAATCAGACAGTCCAAGCCTACAATCCCACACTTGGCAGGTGGAGGCAGGAAGATGATAAGTTTATAGTCATTCTTGGCTACATAGTGAGTTTGAGGCCAGCCTGAGCTATATGAGAACCTGTCTCAAAAAAATATCATTTTAGTACTTCAAAAGTCCTGAAATATCTGGCCAAGTAACCATCTTTTTCATACTTCTCAGAAGCTATGGGGTGTGTGATAGGCCCAGCAGGTGTCATGGTTCTTATATTGTGAGTGACTCTACGCTTGCAGAAGACACTTGCACTGTGGGTGCAAAGGGCAGCTTCCTGTGATTTGGAGTGTGTGCTGTGAGGTGAGGTTCTTCCCTGATGTAGTTTTACTAGATAATACAAATAGGTAAGAAAGTTTGAACCTGTCTTCTGATTAAACAAAAGAGAACGAAGCCAGCAGGGTTAGCATTCTTTACTTACAATCTTGATAATTGTGAACCTAATCCTTTCTAGGTATGGAGATGAACCCACCTTTCTGTGAGGCAGGGCTGTGGAGATGATTCCAATTTTCTGGAGAATAATTTGGTCACCAAAAGTGCTAGTAATGTGTGGCTGGAGAGATGGCTTCGTGAGTAAAGTACTTGCCTCACTACCATAAAGACTTGCAATTGATATCCAGTACCGGTGTTTTTTTTTTTTTTTTAAGCCAGAGCCAGGCACATGCCTTTAATCCCAGCACTCAGGAGGCAGAGGTAGGAGGATTGCTGTGAGTTCAAGGCCAGCCTGAGACTTCATAGTGAATTCCAGGTCAGCCTGGGCTAGAGTGAGACCCAACCTTGAAAACCAAACAAATAAATGATCAGTCAATCAATCAATCAATCAATCAATCAATTAATCAAACAAACAAACAAATGCCAGGTGTGGTGACGTGTGTCTGTAATCCAGCACTGGGAAAGTGGAGACAGGAGAATCCCTAGGCCTCACCAGATGAGCCAATCTAGCCTAATTGGTGAGATTCGGGCTAATGAGAAACCCTGTCTCAAAAAGAGGTGGATGGTATTCCTAAGGCTAAGACCCGAGGTTGTCCTCTGGCATCGAAACACACATGCATGAGCCCCCCCACCCCATGACCATGCATCCATGTATGCACACCACACATGCAAACACCAGAGAAGTGTTAGGAATGTGTTTGTCAAGGTCATGACTGGAGGATTATCCTGAAAAAATAATGAATTCTTGCAAAGAAAATTTGCAACTTTACCTCATACATAAAATTTGAAATTGGAGGCTTACTAGGTATCTAATGATGTGGAACTAATTAAATAAATATGGCCCACCTACATGCTGAAATACAATCCAGTAATTTAAAGTTTTATAGATGAATATTTATTGATAGGCTAGCTCACAAGGTTATGTGTTAAGCAATGGTAAAATGGGTTATAACACATTATTTATATTACAATCCTACTTTGGTGATTTTCCTGAAAAGTCTAGGAATACACTAAACAAGTAGTATTTTCCACAGAAATTTGCATGAGTTAGAGTGTGAGACGTATCCACTTTGAAGAACTCAATTGAAGTATTGTTTATGATATATGTTTTCAAGTTTGTCCCTATGATTTTCTGGATTTCATTGTATTTATTGTAATGGTTCTCTTTTCATTTTTATTTTTACTAATTTTGGGTCTTCTCTTTCTTTGGGTTAGTTTTGTTAAGGCTATATTGATATTGTTTATTCTCATGAAGAACCAGCTCTTTGTTTCATTGATTCTTTGCATGGTTTTTGTTTCTATTTCATTAATTTTTGTCCTGACCATCATTATTTCTTTCCTTCTACTGATTTTGGTTTGGCTTGTTCTGTTTTCCTAGGTATTAAGGTGTATATTTACTTACTTGTGACCTCACTAATTAATTTATTAAAATATTATTCATTTGTAGGAAGAGAGAGATGAGAGAGAAACAGAGAGAGAGAAAGAGAAAGAGAGAGAAAGAGAGAAAATGGGCACATCAGGGCTTCTAGTCACTGCAAATGAACTCCAGGTGCATGTGCCACTTAGTGCATCTGGCTTACATGAGTACTGGGGAATTGAACTTGGGTCCTTAGGCTCTGGACGTAACTGCCTTAACCGCCGAGCCATCTCTCCAGCCCTCTAATTTATAAAGGCACTTAAAGCTATAAATTTCCCTCTTAGAACTGCTTTCACTATATCCCATAGATTTTGGTATGCTGTACTTTCCTTGTCATTTGAGCCTAGAAATTTTTAAAAATTTCCTTCTTGATTTCTTCCATGACCCACTCTTCAATTATATTGTTTAACTTCTGTGAGTTTGTGAATGTCCTATAGTCTTTCTTAAAATTGATTAGTGATTTATCCCATTATGATCAGATAGAAAACAATGAATTATTTCAGCCTTCCTGTACTTATTAAGAATTGTTATGTGTTGTAAAATATGATGCATTTTAAAGAAAGTTCTGTGTACTACTAAAAAGAATGTGGATTCTGCAGCATTTGAATGGAGTGTCCTGAGGGTTCTGCAGATGTCTGTTATGACCTTTTGCTCTATGATATCATTTAATCCAGATGTGTCTGAATTTACTTCTTGCCAGGATGATCTATCAGTTAGTGAGCTTAGTTATCTTGTTTTCCTTGGGTCCATTTATATCATAGAAAGTTCTTTCTCCTTGAATTATGATAGTAGTTTTGCTGTATATGATAATCTGTGTTGGCAGTTATCTTTCAGAGTTTGAAATATATAATTTCAAGATCAAGGTTTGAAAAATTTTTTTGAGAAATTTGTTATTATTCTGGTGGGTTTGCCTTTGCAGGTGATTGGATGCTTCTCTCTTGCTGCTTTGAACACACTTTCTTTGGTCTGTGTGTTTAGTTTATTTATAATGCGATGAGAAGAGGTTATTTCTTATCTTGTCTGTTGAGTATTCTAATCAGTTTTTGTGTCTGTAGTGGACTTTATTTCCCTCGTGTTGGTAAATTTTCTATGATTTTTAAAAAAATTCTTTTTATGCCTAAAAGTTGAAATTTGTTTTCCTTCTTCTTCTTAGATTTGACCTTTTCATAAAGTCCTGAATGTCTTGAAATTCCTTCTAATATCATGTTATTAATCCTTCTCCTTTTTGAAATGTCACAGATCCTTTAACCTGTTTTCAAGCTCATATAAGCCTCTTCTTAAGTCATTTTATTTTTGAGATTTTCTATGGAGTTTTTTTTTTACTTATTGTGTTTTGCATTTTTAGTACTTTGGAATGTATTTTCCTCAGTGTTTCTATTTCTTTATTTATATCTTGTATCAACCTCTATATCTTGTTTAACTGCTTTCTTGTGTTCTCTTGGGATTCCTTCAAGCGTTTTTCTTTTTGATTTCTTTGAACACATTTATAATCTTTCTTTTGATTTCTCTGTTTCACATTTCCTCCAATTTAGTTTTAGTGGAGGTTATTATTGTGGGATTCATGATTTTTGGAGGGGGATACTATGTTGCCTTGGCTTTTTTCATGTCTTTTATTACTGAATTGGGATTTTTTTTGCATCTTGGATTATTTCATTGCTTAGATTTTCTCAGTTTTAAAAAAAATAATTTCACTCTTAGGTGTGTAGGTCTGAATTATATCTTTAAGGCAGGACTCAAGGAGCCAGGCGTGGTTTCTATATTGTTCCCAAAGTAGAATACTAACACCCAGAGTGGCTCAAGCTGATGAAAATGCCTGCTAAGTGAATGTGCTAGCAGCCAATTAACAACAGTGCTCCTCTTGACTTCAACAATTGTATGGTAGGTCAATAAGCAAGGTCTTTAGAGTGAGTTTCTATGCCATCTACATTGGTTTGTAAAGCTGTCCCTTCTTTGGCTTGTCACAGCTGGCTCTCAATAGATTTTTGACTCAATAATTATGCAGATGACAAATCCCAGCCTAGCTCTACCCAGCAAAAGAACACTCACAGCCCTGGTGCAATAAATAGGTGAGTGGCAGAGTTTTCCATAACTGCCTCCTGCAAACTCCTAATTACTTGTTTCTTTCATTTCCATTGAAATGTTTGGGCGATTCCTTTCCATGACCCTTTATTTCCTAAGAGACAACAGCCAGCCTCTTTTGAGGCCTAAAGATGAGCTCCTTCATGGTCCAAAGTCTTAGACTCTGAAATTTCCAACTTTGTTTTCTCACTCCTGATGGTGAGGGCCAGTAAAGAGCCTGTGACTCTACATGGTTAGCTGCTGACATAAATAAGGCAGAGGTCTATAGTAGGGG
>PVHP010036128.1:0-18085 GCA_004024765.1 Zapus hudsonius | reverse complement strand
CCTCTTGTTTTATCTCTTGTCCTTGTAACATCTGGGAGCTTGTGGTGTGGGTTGGTGCCCTATTAGAGTTTCCAATCTGTGTCCCTGAGACAACATCTTTTGAGTCCTTAACTCTTGGGCCAGGGCTCCCCTAACTCACACATCCTTGGGAGCTGGACCTGGAGCCCTATTGGCTTTAACCCACAGCAGTCCATGGGCTTGTGGTACCAGTGTTCCTTTCACTGTGCAGGTTTTTTGGCACCAAATGGATGATGTTCCTGGCAGTGGGCATCTATGCCCTCTTCGTCTCCACCAACTACTGGGAGCGCTACTACACGCTTGTGCCCTCTGCTGTGGCCCTAGGCATGGCCATCGTGCCCCTCTGGGCCTCAATGGGCAATTATATCACCAGGTAAGCCTGCTGGGCAGGGCAGTGGAGGCAAACACCTGGTTGAGTCTCTACTGTTTTGCCAACCTCACCTAGGGGGACCTTGGACATGCTTCTAACCCTGCTGGGTCTCAGTTTCCCCACTGGGGCTGGACAGTGGAGGTGTGGATGGAGGAAGTGGAGGGGTGGCCCATGGCAAGTGGGGAACAACCTTTACTCTGTGGTCCAGGATGGCACAGAAGTACTATGAGTATGTCCACTACAAGGAGC
Source organism: Zapus hudsonius (assembly GCA_004024765.1). Classification (NCBI taxonomy): domain Eukaryota; kingdom Metazoa; phylum Chordata; class Mammalia; order Rodentia; family Dipodidae; genus Zapus; species Zapus hudsonius. The sequence goes on along the minus strand of PVHP010036128.1, from coordinate 17,448 downwards.
AGGATGAGGAGGGGCCTCGGAAGCGCCCACCGCGGGGCTCCCACGCACCCTACCTCCTGGTCTTCCAAGTCATCTTCTACAGCTTCTTCCATGTAAGTTGCCCTGGGGGGCCTTCTGATGATCCCCCACACAGGATCCCAGTGCCCAGCCTTAGCTCTCCAGCCTCTCTTCCTTTCCCCAGCCACATCCTTCTTACTTACCTCTAGAGATGGCGACCTCATCCCTCCCTCTCTACCGTGACTAGGAGGATGTCCTCCTGTCTTGAACACCCATCACTACTACTAAACTGTCCCCAGGAGTGGGATGGCTCAAGCCCCTCAAAGCTGGGCTCAAACCCACTCCCCCAGACTTCACCTGGGCCTCCTGCCTGGTTCTGTGCCTGAGCCTGACCCCAACTGCCCTCCTGCCTGCCCACAGCTGAGCTTTGCCTGCGCCCAGCTGCCTATGATTTACTTCCTGAACTCCTACCTTTATGACCTGAACCACACACTGTTCAACGTGCAGAGCTGCGGTCAGTCCTGGGCTGTGGGGGAGGGGAGGGGCCTCCCAAGCCAGTTTCCCTCCCATATTCGGTCACCCGGCTTCAGTACCAGGGCTATGAGCATCCTGGCTCTGATAGGAAAGGCCCAGGGCCCAGCAGAATGGCGTTAGACGCCTGGCCCAGCACAGTGGGGCCCAGCAGCAGGGTGCAGTGGGGGGTGCTGGGCAATGCTGGAAAGACTGAGGCTGCCCTGTGAGATTTCCCTTGGGGCCAGGCTTTCGGTGAGAGCTCGGTTGGTGCAGGGTGAATGCATGAGGAGGGAGGCTGACCTGCGCCCCAAAGGAGCTTGCTCGGAATCCCGTCCAGCCTTGGGTTGACAGTATGCCCTTCCTCCTCACGTTCCCAGGTACTAATAGCCAAGGCATCCTCACTGACTTCAACAAAACCATTCTGAAGACACTGCCTCGAAGCCGAAACCTCCTCGTGGTGGAGAGCGTGCTCATGGCGGTGGCCTTCGCGGCCATGCTGCTGGTGCATGGGGGTGCGGGGGCAGGTGTGGCCCGGGCAGGGTGGCCATCTAGGGGTGGCTCCAGGCCTGAACGCGGTCTGAGTGGAGAGGACAGCCAAGGTTGAATTCTGGAAGGATGCGTTCACACTTTGTGAACCAAAGCTGTTGTGATCCCAGAGACCAGGGCAAGGGGGACCAAAAAGAGACAGGTCCCAAAGGTCTGGCTGTGACCTGTGAAGGGACTGGGGTCCCCATCCCCATCAAGGGCTACCCGGGGGGCGGTGCTGGAAGGCTGAGCTGAAGCGCAGGGGGCACAGCGTGACAAGTTGGTGGGAGTTTTGGGGGTGAGCCCTTTCTAAGGGCCTAGCTGAAAAGCATGACCCTGGCTGGGGTGCATCTGGGAGCCATGCCTCCGGCTGATGACAGGGACGGGGGCCTTGTGCGGATGACTATGGGTGTGTTTTTGGGGCGGGGCCTCGGGCTGATGGCTGTGGGCGTGTCTGGGGCGGAGCTTGTGTGAGTGGGTGTGTCTGGGCGGAGCTTGTGTGGCTGGGGGCGGAGCTTGTGTTGACTGTGGGTGTGTCTAGGGCAGACTTTGGGCTGAGGCTTTAGGAGCCTGGGGGTGGGCCCTCAGGGGCATGGGGCCGGGACCTTGGGGTTGCAGCCCGTAGGCGTGTCTGGATGTCCTAGGACTGAAGGTGGTGATAACACCCTGGGGGTGGGGCCAGGTTGCCCAGCTGGTCATCCCTTCTCGTGCCGGTCCGCAGGTGCTGGGCCTGTGCGGCGCGGCTTACCGGCCCACGGAGGAGATCGACCTGCGCAGCGTGGGCTGGGGCAACATCTTCCAGCTGCCCTTCAAACACGTGCGTGACTATCGCCTGCGCCACCTAGTGCCCTTCTTCGTCTACAGCGGCTTCGAGGTGCTGTTTGCCTGCACTGGGCTGGCCCTCGTAAGTAGCCAGTAAAACCGGACATCTAGTTAAACTTGAATTCAGATTGAAAACCTTTACATACATGCTGGGCGTGGTGGCGCACGCCTTTGATCCCAGCACTCTCAAGGGACAGAGGTAGGAGGATCACTTTGAGTTCAAGGCCAGCCGTGATTTTGAGGGCAGCCTGGGACTTCAGAACAGAGTTCCAGGTCAGCCTGGGCTACAGTGAGACGCTTCCTCAACCCCCCACTCCCCAAAAAGTTTACATACATGTATAAATATATACAAGTAGGTCCAAATCCTCCTAACCCTGAACAGATCGTTTAAAACTTCCTCTGAGATGTGATAACATCCACAGGGCGTTTTGTCCTGTGTGCGACCCTCCATCCATTCACCAGCCTGGGAGGGAGTTAGCACCAGGAAGATCCGAGAGGGAAAGGTGTGTCCTAAGGTGACATCACATGTGGGAGGTGCAGGGCCTGGGTCATCTGACCTCTAATGTTCTCTCCTCCTGTCCCTTCAGGGGTATGGCGTGTGCTCTGTGGGGCTGGAGCGGCTGGCCTACCTCCTCATCGCTTACAGCCTGGGTGCCTCAGCCGCCTCCCTCCTGGGTCTGCTGGGCTTGTGGCTGCCACGATCAGTGCCCTTGATAGCTGGGGCAGGGCTGCACCTGCTGCTCACCCTCAGCCTCTTTTTCTGGGCCCCTGTGCCTCGAGTCCTGCAGCACAGCTGGATGCTGTATGCAGCAGCCGCTCTGTGGGGTGTGGGCAGTGCCCTGAACAAGACAGGACTCAGCAGTAAGTATAGCACACTGGGATGGCTGGGCAGGGTTTGAGGCCACCCCAAGTGGTAAGAGGGTGTTGGCTTCTTAGGGCTGGGCATGGGATTCCATGAGCAGAAGGGGATTTGTCATCAGGCTCTGTGGTAGGGGGAGGTGGGGAAGTTCCATGGATGCCCTGGAAAGGCATGGGAGCTCCATGGGCATCCTATCAACACTCCAAGGTGGGTGTCACACTGGGGGGATTCACATGAGATCTTGGGGGTACATGGGATGGGTGTGGGTTCTGTGAACAGGCTCAGGGAGTGTGCAAAAACACCAGGGATGCCTGGTTCTTATTCCAGAAGACAGAGCCTGCCTTGGCACGATTTCTTTGATGCCGGGAGTAGATGTCAGGATCTCTGCCGGAGACCTTGTACATACCCCAGGGTGTGCATGCAGATCCGCCCTCCCTTTTTTCTTTCCTTTCCTTTTCCTTTCTTTCTCCTTCCTTTTTCTTCCTTCCTTTCTTTTCCCTCCCCCTCCCTCTCTCTCTTTCTTTGGTCCAGGCTGACCTGAAACTCACTCTGTAGCCCAGGCTGACCCTGAACTCATAATGATCCCCTACCTCAGTCTCCTAAGTGCTCAGATTAAAGGTGTGTGCCACCACACCTGGCTTTCTTCCTTTTTTTTTTTAAGGGCTCATTTTGTAGTCCAAGTTGGTCTGGAACTTACTGTGTAGCTGAGGTGGACCTCAAACTTGCAGCACTCATTGTACCTCAGCTTCCTGAGTGCTCAGATTACAGGCATGTGCCATTAAACTGTGCCTTCTCTTTCCCTTTCTTTTTCCTACCCCCGTTTTTTCCTATGCTGGGAATTGAACCCACAAGTGCTCCTGAGTGTCTGTGTGGTGCCTGAGTAAACCTGAGCTGCCCAGATCTGGGCCTTGTTGTGGAGAGGAGCCAGGTCTGATGGGTTGGGGGCGAGACCTTGGGCCAGGCTGGCATGTTCTCTGCATCATGTAGGCACTTGACACGCAGCTGGTGCATATGGGTGCAGCCCTGTGGGTGGTCCACATTACCATCTATCCTGAGGGTCTGTTAACAGTTTCAAATGTCCCGCATTTGAAGTGGGAGTGTTCATATCTGCAGCCTGGGAAAGGTGTCCCTACGGAGTGGCTCCCAAGGTCTGTAGGCTTTCTACTTTAGAACATCCTAACCCAACAGTGTGCATAAGCTCATTTCATAGTTGGGAAAGTCAGCTTTGGAGAATTAAGTAACTTGCCCCAAGACACCATAGAGCCATCATTTGATCTCCACACCTCCAGTCCTGGATACTGGATACTGAATCCCTTGACTCCCTGTCCAGTGAGGACTCCTCAGGAAGTCAGTTCCCATCTCCTACCCTGCAGGTTTGATTTGAAGAAAGTTAGGGGCTTCAGTTTGCATCCCAGACCCCGTGGAAGAAAAGAAACAGTCACTGAATACTTGACACTATGTGCATGGGTTCAAGGACAGGGCATGTGTGATCCTAGAACTCTTCCAGGGCCACTGGCCTCAGCTGAAGGCCTGCATGCTCAGTGTCCACTAGGGGGCGCACAAAGGTTGGCGTACATCCCTTTTGGGGGGACATTTGGGGGTTCTGGGATGGGACCTGTTCAGAGCCTTAGAAGGGTCAGGTCGCAGGTGGGAGGGAGGTCCCCAGGCCCCAGGTGACATGTGTCCCTTGCCGCCTGCAGCACTCCTGGGAATCCTGTATGAAGACAAAGAGAGGCAGGACTTCATCTTCACCATCTATCACTGGTGGCAGGCCTTGGCTATCTTTGTGGTGTACCTGGGCTCCAGTCTGCCCATGAAGGTGAGCCATCCTGGCTTCACAGCCTCTTAAAGGGCACCCCTTTCCAAGGGTCAGCACTGGGCTAAGGTCGGGGACCCCAACCCAACATCTTTCTACCTCAGCTGCTAATCTAGGTTTACTTACCTCTAAGGGGACCCTTGGTTTGGTTTTTCCTTGTGGGAACACCCCAGCTGACCCGGGTGTTGCTTGGTCGTCTGCCAGGCTCTTGGATGCCCAGGCTCCTCTGTGGTTTTTCTCCCCTTAAATTTTATTTTCTTTTTGACAACATCATACACATATATAATGTATTTTGATCATATTTACCCACTAAATCTCTTCCAAATTAGTCCCCAACTAGTTTTAATTAATTAATTAATTAATTAAAGATAGGGTCTCACTCTGGCTCATGTTGACCTAGAACTTACTCTGTAAGCTTCAGGCTAGACTTGAACTCACAGCGATCTTCCTATCTCAGCCTCCTCAACCTCCACAGTTCTGGGGTTAAAGGTGTGCATCACCGTGCCCAGCTTTTTTTTTTTTTCAATGACCTTCTGGGTTAAATTAGGGGCTTGCATGAGTGTTGATGGGAGGCTATTTACTGGAGTATGGGCAATTTACCAGAGGCTAAACCACTGGTGAGCATACCTCCTCTCTTCTGCTGTTACATTTTTATTTTAATTTATTTTATTGGTGGTGCTAGAAATTGACCCCGGAGCCCTGTACCTACTATGCAAATGCGCTAAGCCTCATGCCAGCCTCAGCTCCCATACCCTGCTCCTCAGCCCAGCAGATCATTTCAGCAGGTCCTGACTAACATGGTTTTGGTTTGTTTGTTGAGATAGCATCTCCCAGGTAGCCCAGACTGGCCTTGAACTTGTGTGCCTGCCTCAGCCTCCTGAGTGCTGGGAGTATACATGTGTGCACCACCACACACAGTTTTGACCAACACTTTAAGAGTAAAATATGAGGACCAGGGAGATGGTTCAGCCGTTAGAGGCACTTTCTTTTTCTTTTTTAAAATATTTTATTTATTTATTTTCAAGCAGAGAGAGAGAGAGAGAGAGAGAGAGAGAGAGAGAGAGAGAGAGAACACCAGGGCCACCACCTTGTGGGTCTGACTTATGTGGGTCCTGGGGAATTGAACTTGGGGCCTTAGGCACTGGAGACAAGTGCCTTAACCAATGAGCCATCTCTCCATCCCATAAAGGCATTTTCTTTAAAGCCTGCTGGCCCAGGTTCAGTTCTCCAGTGCCCACATAAAGCTAGATCACAAAGTGGCTCATGCATCGGAGCTGGTGTGCAGTGGAAGGATGCCTTGGTGTGCCCATCCTCTCTCTAGTTAAAAAAAAAGAAAGTAGATACTAGAGAAAGCAGCAGGACATATCTATGCCAACACATCTGCACAGAGTTGGCATGCATAATTGTTTTTGACTGGGGCTGATAGTCAAAATGTATAAAAAGCAGGATGGGGGCTGGGCGTGGTGGCACATGCCTTTAATCCCAGCACTCAGAAGTCAGAGGTAAGAGGACTGCCATGAGTTCGAGGCCACCCTGAGACTACATAGTGAATTTTAGGTTAGCCTGGGCTAAAGCAAGACCTTACCTTGAAAACAACCAAAACAAAGCAAAAACAAACAAACAAAACCCAAAAAAACAAACAAACCTCAGAAGAAGGACGAGGATATAGCTCAGTGGTAGCACACTTGCTTAGCGTATGCAAGGCCCTGGGTTCATCCCCAGCACATAAGGAAAAAAAAAAGATCAAAAAGCATTACTATGGCTCCACTATGATGGTTTTGCTTTTGTTGGTAGATCCTCTTGCCTCAACCTCCCAAGTGCCCATCTGTGTCCTACAGAGTTTAAGGGACAGGCAATAGTTCAAACTATGATCCGGGAGTCTCGATTTGTATCCAGTCTTCAACAAATCTTCACCTTTTCCCTGAGAGGCAGAGGGATTATCATCTCTTCTTTCATTGAGGGAAACTGAGGCTCACTGTGTATGATGACTATAAGGGACAGTTCTAGAATGTGCCCTTTGTTTTCACAGGCTATCCCTGAAGCCTGGTCAGAGGGGCTGAGGAAGTTGAGGGACAGAAGCCTTCTGGAGAAGGGGTGAGCACGCAGACATGTGGGTCCCATCACTTCTCCTCTTGTTCCCAGGCCAAGCTGGCGGTGTTGCTAGTGACCCAGGTGGCTGCTGCTTCCTCATACCTGTGGATGGAGCAGAAGCTGAGGAACGGCCTGGCCCCACGCCAGCCGCGCATCCCCAGGCCCCAGCACAAAGTGCGAGGCTACCGCTACTTGGAGGAGGACAACTCCGATGAGAGCGAGGCCGAGGACGAGCGCTGTGGCGGCCAAGGGGACTTCTCGGAGGAGGAGGCACCAGCGGCCCAGCCCATGGACCCAGAGCCAGCTGGCCTTGGCCGCAGGCCCTGTCCCTATGAACAGGCACTGGGAGGCGATGGGCCTGAGGACCACTGAGGGACCCTGGGACTCAGCTTCCTGCTTGCTGACCTCAGTTTACCATGCCTCAGCTGGTTGGGAAGTCCCTCCCATATCACCTGAAGCTTCTGCAGCACACTTCAAGGATGGTAGGGGTCACCTCCAGGACCCCTACCTCTGCCCAAGGCGCCTGTGTGCCCCACAATTGTCCCTGCCAGAAACAGAGAGGTGGCCTTCTTGCATCTCACATTCTAGGTCACCCCTTTGCCCCTCTCACTGAGTCTGGACTGCCTGTGACCTGCGCTGTATGCTTCCTACTCCTGGATCAGCCTAGAGACACGCTTGAACAGAAAATAAAGAGTTTTGTGTTGTCCTAAATCGGGAAGTCTTGGTCCCTAAGAGTGCTTGGGGTGTCTTCCCTCTGACCCTTCCCAAGCTTTACCACACAGAGTAGAACCAGTGGTTCTGGGAGAGGGGAACACCTCTCCAGTTAATACCCAGCCCACAAGTCCTTCCCAGAATCTGTCTCCCTCTGGGAGATCCACCTTTCCATCATACTCCGTCCACCCAGGAGAGAGAGGCTGGACTTCAGCTTCCTGGACTTCAGCGGAGGAACAGAGTCTCCTGGGCCTGAAAGGAAGACTAGACACTAGAGAGACCCCCGCTCTCCTAGGTGGTCTACCACCCTGTGTCACTGGAGGAAACGCTCACGGTATGGCAGGAAATATTAAACTACTTTTTTTCCCTCACTCCCTCCCTTCCTTCCTGACAGGGTGTCTTATTCCAGGCTGGCCTCAAACTACCTATGTGGCCAAGGATGACCTCGAAACCCTAATTCTCCTGCCTCCACCTCCCAGTGGTGGGATTACAGGCACGCACCACTGTGCCTGGTTTATGTGATTCCTGGATTGAACTCAATAGGGCTTCGTGCATACTAGACAAGCACACTACCAACTGCAATCAAGTTTTTGATTAAAAAAATTATTTATATTTATTTATTTATTTATTTGTGAGGAGAGAGAGAATATGATTGCACCAGGGCCTCTTGTTACTTTAAGTGAACTCCAGACACATGTACCACTTTGTGCATCTGGCTTTTACATGGGTACTAGGAAATCAAGCTACGGACTTCAGGCTTTGTAAGTAAACACCTTTAACTCCCAGCCCGAGTTTTTTTTTTTTTAATATTTTATTTATTTATTTGAGAGAGAGAAAGAGAGGCAGACAGAATGGGCACGACAGGGCCTCCAGCCACTGCAAATGGACTCCAGACACATGCACCCTCTTGTGCATCTGGCTTTACATGGGCACTGGGGAATTGAACTCGGGTCCTTCTGCATTGCAGGCAAACGCCTTACCGGCTAAGCCATCTCTTCAGCCCCTCCCAGCCTGAGTTTTTGATTAAGTGTGGGGTGTGTACGGACATGTGGTGCATGCATGTGTTTCCACCGTGTTCAGATGCATGTGCCCATATGCATGCATGTGGAGGCCTAAGCAGAACATGGGGTGTCCTCTATTTCTCTTCTGCCTTATCTCCTTGAGACAGAGTCCCTATCTGAGCCTGAAGCTTAACCATTTATTGGCTAGACTGGCTGATCAGGGAATTCCAGTGATCCTCTTGTCTCCACTCTGCTCAGCATTGGGGTTATGGGTGTGCATGGTCACACCTGGCTTTTTTTTTTTTTTTTTTGGTTTTTCGAGGTAGGGTCTCACTCTCGTCCAAGCTGACCTGGAATTCACTCTGTAGTCTTAGGGTGGCCTCAAACTCTTGGTGATCCTCCTACCTCTGCCTCCCTAGGATTAAAGGCTGGGATTAAAGGCGTTCGACACCATCTACACTGGGCCATTTGAACACCCAATAAGAATGGAACACTCCCCACTTTTAGAGGGCTACCCTCCTCCCTGCCTCACAATGCTAGACCTCTCGGTCTCTGAAATAGACTCTAACACTAATGTTTAATTTTTCACACCTAGCCAAGTACAAAATCTTGGCAATGTGATGTGTGACTGACAGGTTTCTCTCTCATGCCTTTATTTATTTATTATTTATTTATTTTTGTTTTGTTTTGTTTTTCAAGGTAGGGTCTCACTCTAGCCCAGGCTGAACTGGAATTCACTATGTAGTCTCAGGGTGGCCTTGAATTCACTGCAATCCTCCTACCTCTGCCTCCCATGTGCTGGGATTAAAGATGTGCGCCACCACGCCCATCCAGCAGGAAGTAGTTGAGAGCATACATCTGTCATCCTGTTCCCCTCCCAGAGCAGTTGAGGGGGGAAATGTGGAAGACTAGGTCAGGTGGGTAGAATCAAATAGGAAGTCAGTCAGGACCAGCTATGATGTCACAATTTTGCCACGCCCACCTCAGCACCTCCCTCGCCAAGCACTGGGCCCACCCAGATGAAGGTGGGTCTCTCCTAGGTACCTTGGTGAGGGCCCTCCTCCAGCACGGTTTCTCCTCTGTCTGGGTCTAGAGATACACGCATCATAGTCCTCAAAGTGGTATTAAGATTATTACCCTCTCCCACCCAACCTTTGCCAGGGGCAGAGTGATCAACTTTTTCTCGGATTCCATTTCCTTAGTCTCTTTAAAAGCGTGAGCCTTTTTCCGATAGTCTTTATGAGCTCATCAGGCCACGTGGCGCTGGGTCACTTTTCTTGTCCTTTACTCCACTCTTTGCCCTTCCTTCTTATCCTGGTAATGTTTGAATAAAGTGTGATGTTTGTGTAAAACAGAGAGAGAGAGAGAGAGAGAGAGAGAGAGAGAGAGAGAGAGAGAGAGAGAGAGAGAGAGAGAGAGAGAATGAATTGGGGAGGGGAGCAGGAGAGATGTCTCAGCGATTAAAGTGCTTGTTGGCAAAACCTAATGGCCTGGGCTTGATTTTCCAGTACCCACATAAAGCCAAATGTGCAAAGTGACACGTGCATCTGGAGTTTCCTGGTACACCCACACACACCCTCTCTCTCCTTACAAATAAATAAAAATAATTTTTAAAACTAATATAAAAAGAGCAAGGGAAAATTCTGGGCATGGCGGCACACACCTTTAATACCAGCACTGGGGAGGCAGAGGTAGGAGGATCACAATGAGTTCAAGGCCACCCTGAGACTACATAGTGAATTCCAGGTCATCCTGGACTAGAGTGAGACCCTACCTCAAAAAACCAAAACAAAGCAAGGAAAAATTCACTAACAATAGTATCTAAAAAAATAAAATACCTTAGAACAAATGTAACCAAATAGGGAAAAGATTTGTGTATGGGCAACTAAAACATTACTGAAAGATATTTAAAGGAAAGATAGCCCATGTTCAGGAAATAAGGCAAAATATTCTTAATATAGCAATAGTTCCACAAACAAGCTGTAATTTAATTCAATCCTTTTCAAAACTCTCATGGCCTTTCAAGTGCTGGGATACCCACATCCAGCTTAATTTTTCAATTAAACATTTTTCTTTTTCTGTTTTTTATATTTTTCTATTAAAAAGTTGTAAATGAAATCCTGTTGTAGTTGTCTATGTATTGCTGGTACAAAACACCTAACCAAAAGCAGCTGATGAGAGGAAAGGGTTTACTTTGGCTCACAGTCTCAGGGGAAGCTTCATGACGGCAGGGACATCGTGGCATGAGCAGAGGCTGGACGACACCTCTGTCACAGCAGGTGGAAAACAGAAGCAGGAGACTGAGTTGAATTCTGGCAAGGGGGAGCTGGCTATAACACCCCTAAGCCCATCCCCAACTACACACCATTTCTAGCAAGGCTCCACCTCCCAAAATGTCATGAATGACTGCCTGGGGACCAAGCATTCATTCAGAACATGAGTCTAGGGGGGACATTTGATTCAAAATACCACATTCTTCCTCTGGTCCCCTAAATGGATGACCACCCATGATGTAAAATGCAATGCATTAGGTCCAACTTTCAAAGTCCCTATAGTTTTTATCAATCCCAACACTGTTCAAAAAGCCAAAGTCTATTCTGAGACTCAAGGCAGTCTCTTTTTTAATATATTTTATTTATTCAATTTCAAGCAGAGAGATGTGTGTATGTGTGTGTGTGTGTGTGTGTGAGAGAGAGAGAGAGAGAGAGAGAGAGAGAGAGAGAGAGAGAGAGAGAGAGAGAAAGAGAGAGAGAGAGAACACACCAGGGTCACCACCTTGTGGGTCTGGCTTATGTGGGTACTGGGGAATTGAACTGGGGGCTTTAGGCACTGGAGGCAAGTGCCTTATCCGCTGAGCCATCTCTCCAGCCCAAGGCAATCTCTTAAACGTGACCACCTGTAAAATAAAAATTATAGGCTGAGGAGATGACTCAGTGGTTAAGGGTGCTAGTTTATAAACCCTGCTGGCCTTAAACTCCCCAGTACCTACATACAGCAAGACGCACAGAATGGCGCATGCATCTTGGCCCTGATGTTCCCATATTCTCTCTCCTCTCTATCACAGTTAACTTTGAATTGCTGGATAAAGCACCCGACCAAAAGCAACTGATGGGAGAAGAGGATTTATTTTGGCTTAGAAATGCATGGCATGAGCCGAGCTTGGACATCACCTCTGCCATCCCAGCTGGGAAACAGTAGCATGAGAGTGAGCTGACTAACACTGGCAATCTAGGGCTTTCCTCAAGGTGCCCCCCAGCAACACAGCTTTGCCAGTAAGGCTCCACATTCCCAAATGGGCACCAGCTGGGAGCAAGCATTTGGAACACATAAGTTTATAGGAGATACCTGATTCAAACATTCTCTCTCTCTCTCTCTCTCTCTCTCTCTCTCTCTCTCTCTCTCTCTCTCTCTCTCTCTCCTTACTTGCAAATAAATAAAAAATATATTTTTTAAATTTCACACTTCCAACATATGATGTCACAAAGTGAGCATTCCCATTTCACAAGAGGAATTGGAGCATAGCAAGGAAATATTGGACCAAAGCAAAACTGAAACTCATCAGGAAAAACACTGTACTTTGCAACGCTATGCCTGGCATCTAAGACTCATGATGGAATCTTCTGGACTCCAGAAAATCTTGGGTAATCCCTCTAGCTTTTCTGTCCAGAGCACACAGCCTCTCTGGATCCACTCTGAACCTCATGGTGGGTGTCCCAGGAATCTTTAGCATCCTGGTGTCACCATTGCAACTTGGATTTTATCTTCACAGCTTCATGCTGTGGCCTCTCAAGGCTCCTTGAAGGGAATCCATTCTTGCCCCACACTGTCTGGCCTCAGCCACTCTCTGCAAGCCCGGGATAAGATGCCATGACCCCCTCAATCTTGCATCTTTCATGTCTACAAAACCAGCACCATGTGGACAAGGCTGCCAAGTTCTTCTTCTACTTGGCATGAATCCTGGCCTCCTTGGGCCAAAGCTGTGGTGGCATCTGTGTGCCTTCATTGCTGGGTCTGTGGAGACACTCTTCTAGGCAGCTGCTTTGAGCACAAGGTGCCCATTATGTGACATTCTACCTCCAGACTCGATCCTTTTAAAGAACAGGCATTCTCACAGGTTAGAGTCTTCAGTGGGTAGACTCTTGCCCTCAGGACACCTTTCCTTTTATCTCAGTGAAGAAGACGAGGCTTCTCTTTAATTGCTTTAATCTCTTTTAAAAATTACAGATGTGTGGTCTGTGGAAGTCTCCCCGTGTTTCAGTTACTTTCTCCTCGCTGGCACAAAACACTCAACAAAAGCAGGTCATGGGCGGAAAGGGTTTGTTTTGGAGAAACTCCACGATGGCAGGGAAAAACATGGCATGAGCAGAGGCTGGACATCACCTCCTGGCCAACATGAGGTGGACCATAGCAGCATAAGCAGGAGCCCAACACTGGCAAGGGGAAGCTAGCCATAACACCCATAAGCCTGCCCTCCAAAACACTCTTCCTCCAAGAAGCTCAAATTTCCAGTTTGCCACCAGCTGGGGACCTAGCATTCAGAAACATTATGGGGGATACCTGAATCAAACCACCATACCCTGTTTGGAACTTTAAATGTGCTCACAAATCTCTCCTCTCTAAACATCACTTTTTTCATATCTATTTGTTTTGCTTTTCTTTTTTTTTATTTATTTTTATTTTTTTATTATCCATAATGAGTTACAACATTTAGTGGACAAACAATGAGTTGTTATCCCCAATTCCCCACTGCCCTCCCCTCCCCCCTCAACTGGATAACCTCCTCCATGGGTCGTCTGGATGTTTTGCTTTTCAAGATAGGGTCTCGCTCTAGCCCAGGCTGACCTGGAATTCACTATGGAGTTTCAGGGTAGCTTTGAACTCACAGCGATCCTCCTACCTCTGCATGTGGCTGGCTTGGGTTTTTAAAGGGAAAGAGAAGCTTCCCCAGGTTCACGGCTTAGGGTGGGATTAGAGTCTGAGGTCATGGGTCCCAGGTCCCAGGTCCCAGGTCCAAAGATGGGGTTAGAGCTTGTAGTCATGGGTCCTAGGATGGGTAAGAGCCTGAGGTAGACAATTTCCCTTCAGAGAAAACAAAATCAGCTTGTTTGCCCAGGGGCAGCAAGGCAGGCTCCATCTTGAGGTCTTGGCTCCATGTTGGGGCCTGAGTTTTGATACAGATTCATTAAGATCTGCTTTTAGTATTGTAGGTTTCCTCTAGCCCAAAATTCTAAATTCTTCTACAGTCCTACAAACAGTCAGTTGCTTTCCCATTGATTCGATAAAATGCCTGATAGAAGGCAGGGGTGTTAGTCCATACCTTTAATCCCAGCATTAGAGAGGCAGAGGTAGGAGGATCATCTTGAATTCAAGGCCAGCCTGGGCTACAGAGTGAGCTACAGAGTTTCAGGTCAGCCTGGGCTAGAGTGGGACCCTACCTCAAAAAACAAAAAAGAAAAAAATTCTATGGTATTGAAGAGTATTGTTTAATATAGTGGTTGAACAATGCAATCTCCCAGACACAAAATGGCTTTGATATTCATGACCTTGAAGTACCTGACACTACCTACACAAGACCTTCATAATAGGAGGAAAAGATGATGAAATCAAAATAGGAGAATAACTGAGAGGGGGAGGAGATATGATGGAGGGTAGATTTGAGAAGGGGAAAAGGGGGTGGGGAGGGAATTATTATGGTTTATGGCCTATGATTATGGGAGCTGTCAATAAAAAGTTTTTTAAAAAAAGAAAGAAAGAAATCAACAGAATAGAGAAGCAAGCCCCAAGCAGATGCTAGCACGATAGCACTGGCTTTACGTGGTTCTGGGAATCCACCTGTGGGTCCTCATACTTTTGCGGTATGATCTGAATGTGAAATGTCCCTGTAGCCTCATTGGTTTGTGATTAAGCCTTATACTTGGTTCTCAGCTGGTAGGAGGTAGAGCCTTGCTGGAAGTATGTCACTGGGGAGGGGCTTAAGATTTTATAGCCTAGCCCAGCCTGCCATTTCTCTGTACTTCATCCCTGCTGATGTGAAGGTGTGACGCCCCGATACCTGCTCCTGCCATGCTTTCCCTGACATGATGAAACTGTAAGTCAAAATAAACTCTTTCCTTCTATAAGATGCTTCTGGTCAGGTGTTTCAATGGGAAGGTAACTGCTACATGCAGCAAGTGTTTTATCCACTGGGCATCTCCTGATCTGGGAAGTGGGACATTTGTTTGGGAATGGCAATAAGTCTCTAAAGTGGACTTAAGTTTTATGGGTCAGAAGTGGTCAGGAAGCTGCAGTAACAGGACGATAGAAGTAATAGCTTCTGGGCTATGCAGATAGCTCAGTGGGTAACAGTGCTTCTTGTGCAAACATGAGGACCTGAGTGCAGATACATTGTAAAGAGTCCACAATCCCAGGCCTTTTAAGGCAAGATGAGAGACAGAGACAGGGAATCCCAGAAACTCAAAGGCCAGCTAACCTAGCAAATGCAGTGGTAACAATGAGAGACCCTGCCTCAAACCAGGTAGCAAAGGGAGTACTGACCCCAGATACTGTCCTCTGACCTCCACACCATGGCACACACGGACCCACACTCACACTCCGTGATGGTAAGGTTTTGTTGTCAACTTGATCTTTTTAATTGTTTTGGGTGGGTCTCTGAGGATATTTATAGGAAGGCAGCCTCTCAGTAGGGGGCAAGATGTAAAGAAGTTCAGAGAAGCTAGAAATGAACAGCCCTTCCTGGGCGGGCAGTGCAGAAAGGAAATTCCAGACTCAGGCAATAAACAAGTCTGGGATAGAGTTGCAAGACCCTGCCCTAAGGCTATATAAAGGGGAAAGAAATCTCTCCCCTGCCTGTTTGCTCTGTGTGTGTGTGTGTGTGTGTGTGTGTGTGTGTGTGTGTGTGTGGTGGTAGTGATGGTTTTTCTCTCTCTGCTTGACCTGTGAAAGGGGGGGGCAGTCTCTTTCACCATTATGGAACTTCCCCTAGATCTGTAGCTTCAATAAATCCTTTCCTTCCACAAACTGTGTCTGGTTTGGAGATTCATCCTACTAGTGTGTGGCTGACTATGACACACTCACACAAAGGATCATTTTATTTTAGTTTTAAATATCTTTATTAGAGAGAAATAGTATGAGGATACCAAGGCTGCAAATGAACTCCAGAAGTATGTGCCACTTTGTGTGTTTGGTTTTACGTGGTACTGTTGAAACAAACCCAGGCTGGAAGGCTTTGCAAGCAAGTACCTTTAACTGCTAAGCAATCTCTCCTGCCCTCACAAAGATAATTTAAAAAGAATAATAGTTTCTTCCTATTATAGTGGGGAGACTATAGTTCACAACAACCCAGTTAAAAAGAAAAGGGCTGGGGAGATGGCTCAGTGGTTGAGGCAATTGCCTACAAAACCTAACAACCCAGCTTCAATTCCCCAGTACCTGCATAAAGTGGCACATGTATCTGGAGCTCATTTGCAGTGGCAGGAAGCCATGGTATGCCCATTCTCTCTCTGTAACTCTCTGCTTGCAAATTGAATAAGTAAAATTAAATATATAGAGATGAAAGACAGAGAGAATAGGAGTGCCAGGGCGTTCAGCTGCTGCAAATGAACTCCAGATGCACGCACTACTTTGTGCATCTGGCTTGATGTGGGTGCTGAGGAATTGAACCTGGGTCATCAGGCTTTGCAGGCAAGTACCTTAACTGCTGAGTCATCTCTCCAGCCCCAAATATATATATATATATTTGAGGTAGGGTCTTGCTCTAGCCCAGGCAGACCTGGAATCCACCATGTAGTCTCAGGCTGGTCTTGAACTCACAGCAATCCTCCTACGTCTACCTCCCAAGTGCTGGGATTAAAGGAGTGTGTCTTCACAACTCGCTCCAGTAAATATTTTATGTCCAGCAAAGATGTGTTCAAAGGCTCCAATACAAAGCCATAATAAGATGGAAGTGTTAAGCAACCTGATTTGATTAGTCTATATTTATACATGTATTGACCTATCTGTACCATATGAGTTGATAAAACTGCTCCATGCTACTAATTTTTTTTTTTTTGGTTTTTCGAGGTAGGGTCTCACTCTAGCCCAGGCTGACCTGGAATTCACTATGTAGTCTCAGGGTGGCCTTGAACTCGCGACGATCCTCCTACCTCTGCCTCCCGAGTGCTGGGATTAAAGGTGTGCACCACCACACCTGGCTCTAAAATTTTAAAATGTTTTGAAGAGAGAAATATTAAGTGTTCTGATTTGATTTGATCATATACATCAAATTATGACACCATAATCCACTATAAAATCTTTGTATTAAAATTAAAATAAACAAGTCACTCCCATTAGCCAGAGAAAGATCTGATCTAGACACCTGTGCTTAGCAAGGTTCATGTTTATCTCTGTTCAGTCATGTGTTTGGGATGGGATTGCTTCTGTCTTAATTTGTCATGGCCACAGAATGCCATTGTCTCGTGTTGACATTCAGTGAAAACACTCTTGTTTAATAGAACATCCCAAGTCCTAGCTGATAGGCCCAGGCTGATGACATGACGTCCAGTCCTGCTCATTTCTCCTTTGGCATTAGATTCAAATTCCAGTCAGGGGCTGGGGTGCAGCTCAGTTGGTAGTGTGGTTCTGGGTTCAATCTCCAGCACCACAAGGTGGCGCTCACCTGTTATCCCAGCTCTTGATTGACAGAGGCAAAGGATCAGAAGTTCAAGGCCATTCTTAGTGAGTTTGAGGTAAGCATGAACTTCATGAGATCTTGTATCAAAAATAAAAATAAATCCGGCCGTGGTGGCGCATGCCTTTAATCCCAGCAATCGGGAGGCAGAGGTAGGAGGATCTCTGTGAATTTGAGGCCATCATGAGACTACATAGTGAATTCCTAGTCATCCTGAGCTAGAAAGAGACCCTACCTCAAAAAGAAAATCAGGCTGGGGCGATTGCTCAGTGGCTAAAGGCACTTGCTTGCAAAATCTTCCAGCCTGGGTTCAAATCCCCAGTACCCATATAGAGCCAGATGCACAACATGGTGCATGCATCCTGGGTTTGTTTGCAGTGGCAAGAAGCCCTGTTGCACCCACCCACACCCACCCACCCACACCCACACACACACACACACACACACA
>PVHP010036127.1:6547-18196 GCA_004024765.1 Zapus hudsonius | reverse complement strand
CTAAAGCTGGCTGAGGGGCTGGATAGATGGCTAAATAGTTAAGGCGACAGCCTGCAAAAGCTAACGATCTGGGTTCAAGTCCCAGTACCCATGTAAAGCCAGATACAAAGTGATGCATGCATCTGGAATTCATTTGCAGCAGCTAGAGGCCCTGGCATGCCCATTCTTCTCTCTTTCTCTTCCCTTACAAATAAATAAATACATATATATTTAAACAAACAAGCTAACCAAGAAAAGGCGGCCCACACCTTTCTTTAATCTTAGCACAGATCTTAGCAGAGATAGGCAGATGCCATGAGTTTGAGGTCACCCTGAGACTACATAGTGAATTCCAACTATGCCTGGGCTAGAGGGAAACCTTACCTTGAAAAAAAAAGAAAAAGCTGGCTGAGAAACGGCTACCAATGCAACCAAACTCCTTCGTAGCAACTGGAGTTGTAAGCCAGATGGCTGACATTGCTAGCATTCTGTCTCTGGAGAAGGAAAGAGAGAGGAAGGCTGCTCACTAACCTACTACAAGGGCAGATCCAGAAAGAAGGCCGCTTTGTCCTGTGTGCACAGCCATCAAGAGGTAGGGAACCCTGACTCAACACTAACAACCTCTGAACTTCTGGTTTGTCTCCAGAGTCTAGGCTAGGAAATCAGTGAGATTTCCCCTCAGGGAAGGAGGAAGCTTGTGATGGGGAAGTGGTTAACCAGAGTGTGCTGAAGAGCAAGGGGAGCGGAGCAGTCACAGTGGCCACGGTGAAGCACAGTTACAGAGGGAAGAGCTGTGAGGCGAGCAGTGCATGACTTTCCTCCGAATGTTCAGGCGGTGGAGGCAGGAGGATCAGGAGTTCAAAGCCAGCCTCTTGGCTACACAGTGAGTTTGAGGTCAGCTACTTGAAACCCTGTCTCAAATAAATATAAGCCATTATTATAAGGGGTTGGAGGAGAGATTGCTCAGTGGTTAAGGCACTTGCTTATAAAGCCCAATGACTTGGGTTCGATTCCCCAGTATCTATCTATCTATCTATCTATCTATCTATCTATCTATCTATTGAATTCCACATCAGCCTGGGCTAGAGTGAGACCCTATCTTGAAAAAAACCAAAGAAACAAAACAAAACAAAGAAAACCAAAGAGGTAAGGAAAGGGGGGGAGGAAGGAAGGCAGGTGGCAGAAAAAGAATGCACCAGAAGAGAGAAAGACAGAGAGACCTACGGAAAGGCAGACATAAGCAGTGCTTCCTAGGTTTTTAAGTTTAAAAGTCCTGGCCGAGCTGGGCGTGGTGGCGCACGCTTTTAATCCCAGCACTCCGGAGGCAGAGGTAGGAGGATTGCCGTGAGTTCAAGGCCACCCTGAGACTACATAGTAAATTCCAGGTCAGCCTGGGCTACAGTGAGACCCTACCTCGAAAACCCCCTCCCCCCCCAAAAAAAAGTCCTGGCCATATGCAACTTATCAATCTACGTTCCTCTTTGCCTGTAGTATCCTGAATGTGATTCCACCCTCTGTCTCTGTCCACATAAACATGTAAGATCCAAAGCAGGAGAGTGGGGGGATCAGGAAGCTGAGTCACAGCCACCCCTCAAGCCCTGTGACAAAGTCTTACTTTGCTGCTTCTCCTTCCAGCAGCTTGTCTGGATGTGGTCAATGTAATCTTTCTCTATTGTTTTCTCCAGGTCTCGCAGAGAAGCTCCTCTGTAGGCCTTGTCAAAGTTTTTATCCACAAAGTAAGGCACCTGCAGGTTCTGCGTCTCTCTAGAAATGGTGTAGCCCAAGGCTCTGAAACAGAAAGTGGCTCAAGTGAACTTGACATTCCTGGCAATCTCACTTTCAGCGCTGGGCCCTAGACCTCATGATCATCATCATGTCTTCATAGAACAGATGCAGATACCAGTGTCTAATTCATCCATCGTGTGTTACTCCAGTAAAGGACAAAGGTCTTCATTATAGATACCAAGCAAGCAGGTTCATATTACCAATTTAGCTTATTAAATAACATTTTATTCCTTTCAAATGCTCACCTCTCTTATATTGTTCAATCTGTGAAAATATGAGCTGAGCCAGACATGGTGGCACACACCCCTATAAACCCACCACTCAGAAGATGGGGACAGAACTGCACACTCAACATCCAAGGGCTTCCTGCATGTTGGGTGTGGTGGTTAGGTTTTGTTGTCAACTTGACCTTTCAAGTAATCTTGGGTGGGTCTCTGAGGATGTTTACAGGAAGGCAGCCTCTCAGTAGGGGGTAAAATGTAAGGAAGCTCAAAGAAGCTAGAAGTAAACATCCTTTCCTGTGTGGGCAGTGTAGGAAGGAAATTCCAGAGACTCAGGAAGCCATTAAGTCTAGGGAAAGGTTGTAAGACCCCCACCCTAAGGCTATATAAAGGAGAAGAAATTCTCTTTGGCTCTCCTGCCTGTTCCCTGTTCTGTGTGTGTGGTACAGGTGATGGGTTTTTCTCTCTGCTCAGACCTGTGAAAGAGGACCAGCCTCATTCACTGTTACAGAATTTCCCCTCAATCTGTAGTTTCAATAAATACTTTCCTCCTCCAAATTGTGCCTGGTTTGAAGATTCATCCCAGCAGTGTGTGGCTGACTACAACACTGGGCAAGTGCACTACCACTGAGCCAGGAGCCTGCCTCTGTGGTGGGTACCCGTGTGTGTATGCGTGTGTGCAGGCCAGAGAACAACCTCAGGTATGCTGTGTTATCTCTTATTATTTACTTACTTAGTTGCAAGGGGAGAGAGAGAGAGAGAGAATTATGGACAAACCAGGGCCTCTTGCCACTGCAAACAAACTTCAGATGCATGTGCCATCTCTGTACTTGGCTTGACAAGGGTACTAGGGAATCACACCTGGGACATCAGGCTTTGCAAGCAAGCATCTCTAACTGCCTAGCCAGTTCTCCAGCCCCTCTGTGTATTCTGTGCACCTCTTTTTGAGACAGGGTCTCCCACTGGCCTAGAGTTCACCAATTAGGTAAAACTGGCTGGCCGGTAATCTCCAGGGGTTTGCCTGTCTCTGCCTTGAGTGTCGGGATTACAGACATGTGTTCCCATGCCCAGCATTTTACTTGGGACTGGGGAATCAGTCTCAGGGTTTCATGCTTGCAAGACAGACCTGTCTCCCCAGCCCTATTAAGAGCCTGTCTTTAAAACACTGCTTGTTAGAGCTGGGCGTGGGGACACATGCCTTTAACCCCAGCATCTGGGAGGCAGAGGTAGGAGGATCCCTGTGAGTTCCAGGCCAGCCTGGGCTAGAGCAAGAAAAAAAACTATATGCATCAACAAGCATTACAATGAATTTCTATATTTTCAGCAAAAGCAAAGAAACATAATAGCACAGTATGACTTCATGCTTTTATGGTTAATAAATGTCCACTTCTTGCATTTTTTGCATGTATGTGTGTATGGTATATGTGCATTTATGTATGTATGTTCATGTGTGGGTGCACATAAACATGTGTGCACATGCACATGTAGGGGCCAGAGGACAAGTTCAGGTGTTATCCTCAGGTATACTGTCTACCTCTCTTTTTTTCTTCTTTTTTTTTTTTTCTTTTGGTTTTTCGAAGTAGGGTCTCGCTCTAGCCCAGGCTGACCTGGAATTCACTATGCAGTCTCAGGGTGGCCTTGAACTCACGGCAATCCTCCTACCTCTGCCTCCCGAGTGCTGGGATTAAAGGCGTGCTCCACTATGCCCAGCTTCATAGCAGTTTATTAAAATGGAAAATCAGGGCTGAGGAGTTGGCTCAGTGGATAAAGGACTCCCTACACAACTCTGTGAGTACTTGAGTTCAAATCCCCAGACTCCACATGAAAGCTGGAAGATATGGCAAGCTTCTGTAATCCCAGTGAGAAGGGAGGTAGGGACAGAATTTTCTGGAAACTTGTGAAGAACAGTGAGAGAGACCTTTTCTCAAAAACAAGGTGGAGGGCTGGAGAGATGGCTCAGCAGTTAAAGCGTTTGCCTGAAACACCAAATGACTAGAGTTCAGTCCCCCATAGAGCCAGGTGCACAAAGTAGCACATGCATCTAGAGTCCCCCATTTGCAGCTGCTGGAGGCCCTGCTGCGCCCATTCTCTCTGTCTCTCTTCTATCTCTCTCTCTCTGCTTGCAAATAAATAAATAAATAAATAAATAAATAAAATTTTTAAAAAAGGAAAGAAAAAAACAAGGTGGAAGGCAAGGACCAACTGAAAAATTGTCTTCTGGCCTCCACATGGGTAGCATGATTCAGGCTCACCTGCACTTCCACACACACACACACACACACACACCAAATTTTAAAAAATTAAGTAAAAGGCACCAATGCATGGCTTCATTAGGGTCCATTATAACTCTCCCATGGTGGAAAAGATTTAGTTTGAACCTCAAATTACTCCATTGATCTTTCTTTTTTTTTTTGAGGTAGGGCCTCACTCTAGCCCAGGCTGACCTGGAATTTACTCTGTAGTCTCAGGGTGGCCTTGAACTCAAGGTGATCCTCTTACCTCTGCCTCCCAAGTGCTGGGATTAAAGGCGTGCGCCACCACGCCCGGCTTACTCCATTGATCTTTCTAAACCAGTTGCTGCCGTTCTGCAGCTGACCAGATGATGTCACTGGAGAACAAAATAATCTATCTCCTAAGGCCCACAGAGCCTGTATAGAGTCCCAATCAGCATTACTATGTGGCTGTTCCTTTTTTTTCCCCCACTTTCTTTTTTCCCCCCCAAAACTGGGTCTTCCTCTGGGAAAGGTTGACCAGGAACTCACTCTGTAGTCCAGGCTGTCCTCAAACTCACAGCAATTCTCCTGCTTTAGCCTCCTGAGTGCTTGGACTAAAGGTGTCTGCCGTCATACCTGGCTTTTTAACTTTTTCTTAATTTTTGTTTATTTGTGAGCAGAAAGAGAGATGGAGAGAGTGTGAAAGAGCCAGGGCCTTTTGCTGCTGCAAACAAACTCCAGACTCATGTGCCACTTTGTATATCTGGCTTCAACCCCAGGCCAGCAGGCTTTGTAAGCAAGCATCTTTAACCTCTTCCCAACCTTCCCTTTTCTTTTCTTAACAGCTAAAATTTCATCTTGATTCCTTCCACTTCCTGCCACAGAAAACACTATAGAAACTTTGAGGGGCTGTTCCTTTAAACATAAAGTCAGTGTTTTCCATAATGAAGGTGAAATGAAATGGTCTTAGCAATGTATCAAGGCAACCTTCCAAGTCTTTCATCTAAGGAAGACTTATAAAGATTACTTACGATTTGTAGAATAGACTATATGGGGGGTTAGCAGCCAGCAGCTGAGTAATGACAGATATAATCACAATCACCAGAACTGGAAGCAACTGAATAAATGCAGAGTATGTATTCTGTAAAAGAAAAAAAAAAAAGACCTACATATTTCTCTTCAATAGAAAACTTACTGAAAACACAAAGAAATCCCAAAGAAAATACAAATTATAAATACGCTGCACAGGCATTTCCACAAGCCCAAAGCTTTTCTGGGAAGGTTGTATTTTCAGTTGAAAAGTATCAAACAGGGCTGGAGAGATGGCTCTGCGGTTAAGGCACTTGCCACCAGTGCCTAAGGCCTGGGGTTCAATTCCCCAGTACCCACATAAGCCAGACCCACAAGGTGGTGGCCCTGGTGTGCTCTCTCTCTCTATCAATCTCTCTCTCTCTCTCTCTCTCTGCTTGAAAATGAACAAAAATTAAAAAAAAAGAAAAGTATCAACCCACATTTAGTAGCTGAACTAAAGAAAGCCCAATCCAATCTGGACTGGCGGCTCCTAGTAATCCTTCTGTAGACCCTTTACCCAAGAGAAATGAGGCAGCATCTCCAGGTATTTCTCCCAGACAGTGACTCAAGGTGGGGCATTAGGAGTCACATTAGTGTCATTAGTGTCCGACTAGACCGATGGCATCTAAGTCTAGCAGGGACCATTGGGGTTGAGGTTCATCACCTTTCACCACTAGGCCATCACTTGAAGAAAGGACACACACTTGGAGGCACTGTGAACTAGCCAGTCAGTTGCAAGGGAAAACAGAACAAGCCAGGCCGAGTAGAAGGAACAACATGGAGTGCTGGGAAAATGGAGTCAAACTAATCCCAAGTAGCCACGTAGCACAGCTGCCCTGAGAGCCTGAGATACTTCCTGTCTCCTGTCTATCAGGAGGGCCCAGGCAGTTTTCGTTCTTGAGTTGCATGAGCCCCGTACCTCAAACCCCTTTTGAAGGAAGTACCTATTTTGTATAATTTTTTAAAAATTTTGTTAAGGTAAAACCTGGAACTCATTCTGTAGCTCCATGCTGGTCTTGAACTCACAGTGATCCTCCTACCTCTGCCTCTCAAGTGCTAGGTAAAGAAATTTTTTGTTTTGTTTTGTTTTTGTTTTTCGAGGTAGGGTCTTGCTCTAGCCCAGGCTGACCTGGAATTCACTCTGTAGTCTCAGGGTGGCCTTGAACTCATGGTGATCCTCCTACCTCTGCCTCCGAGTGCTGGGATTAAAGACGTGCGCCACCACGCCTGGCCTAGGTAAAGAAATTTTTAATTAAGATAGCTGCAGGAGGGTTGGAGAGATGGCTTCGCAGTTAAGGCATTTGCCTGCAAAGCAGAAGGACTGGAGTTTATTTCCCAGTGCCCACATAAAACCAGGTGCACAAGGTGGCGCATGCGTCTGCAGTGGCCCTGGCACGCCCATTCTCTCACTGCCTCTCCTCTCTCTCTCAAATAAATAAATAAATAAAAAGCAAGCCAGGTGTGGTGGCGCATGCCTTTAATCCCAGCACAGCAGAAGTAGGAGGATCGCCATGAGTTCAAGGCCACCCTGAGACTACATAGTGAATTCCAGGTCAGCCTGGGCTAGACTGAGACCCTACCTCAAAAAACCAAAATAAATAAATAAAAAGCCCCAGGAAAACTGAGGTCATAGAGAGCCACAGAAGGATGGGGAGGTCACCATGGGAGCCAAATACCCGGCTCCTCTAGCCATTGCCTAAAGCACATTTTAGCTGCCACAGATGTAGGATTAGCGCTTGCCGCTCGCTTCCCCAGGCACCTGAGGCTTATCTTCTTCCTCTTTCTTCTGAGTCTGGGTCCTCTCCTGGCGGTGCCGTCGGCGGTAATAGTGAGGGTCATCCGTCACATTTGAGAACATATGAATATTTCCTGGGAAAGAAAGGAGAGAGAAGAAAAGATTTAGTGGGAGATACAGCAAAGATTACCTTTCTAAAAAAATTATTTTAAGTCACAAAGCCCCCTTTTTTGTTTACCTACTTATTTATTTGAGAGGCAGTGACAGAGAGAGAGAGAGAGAGAGAGAGAGAGAGAGAGAGAGAGAGAGAGAAAGAGAGAGGCAGATAGAGAGAGAGAGAAAGGGCACACCAGGGCCTCCAGCCAAAACAAACTCCAGAGACATGCGCCACCTTGTGCATCTGGCTTTACGTGGGCACTGGGGAATTGAACTCAGGTCCTTCTGCTTTGCAGGCAACTAACCGCCTTAACAGCTAAGTCATCTTTCCAGCCCAAATATTCTCTTGACTTTTGCAAGGTCCTTGCTCCCAGTTGGGTCATTTAAGGATAGGTTATTGGCCTATTTTGCCCAACTGAAAAATTAGACAGGTAAGCCAAGTGGGCCAAGTAGTAAGGGAGAGCACCCCAAAAGGCTAGGAGACAGAAAGCATTTGGGCCAGATTCATCTGGCAGGCACATGTCTGCTTCTGTGCCCAATATCAGTCACTGGTATCTTTAATAGTAACTCATAAACTCAATTTACAGGTCTGAGTGTGAAACTCCGTGGTAGAACACTTGTCTCTAGCAAGGGGAAAGCCCGGTTCCATCCCTAGCAATACAAACAGTTCAACTTATTTCCTTGCCATTGAATCATTCTAACTTCCAATTCTCTGTAAGGAACCTTTTATTTATTTTTGGGGGGTGGGGGTGGGAGGGTTTGGAGGCACTCTAGTCCAGGCTGACCTATAACTTTGTAGTCCCGGGCTGGCCTCAAACCCACAGCCATCCTCCTGCCTCTGCCTCCCCAGAGCTGGGACTAAAGGTGTGCACCATCACGCCCAGCTCTCCACATATTTTTTAATTTCTATGTATTTATTTGCAAGGAGACAGAGGAGGAGGAGGAGGAAGAAGAGGAGGAGGAGGAGGAGGAGGAGGGGAGAGAGGGGGAGAGAGAGAGAGAGAGAGAGAGAGAGAGAGAGAAGGGGCACTTCAGATGCATGCACCACCCTGAGCATCTGACTTTACATGGGTGCTGGAGAATCATACTCAAGCCCTCAAGCTTTGCAAGCAAGCACCTCAACTGCTAAGCCATCTCTCCAGGCCTTTCCCACATATTAATTGGACAAAATAGCATGTTTTATTATAACTTTAATTTTTTCCTATTGAAATAATCCATATCAAAGTTTATTAAGCAGGTACAACATTTTGTCATGAGAACAACTCAGAGAAAGGATAGAATACACTATAAATTCCCAAAGCATAATAATTCTTTTTTTATTATTATTTTTTTGATGTAGGTATTATTATTATTATTATTATTTTTTTTTGACGTAGGGTCTTCTTCTAGCCCAGGCCTACCTGGAATTCACTATGTAGTCTCAGGCTGGCCTCGAACTCATGTCGATCCTCCTACCTCTGCCTCCCAGGTGTGCTGGGATTAAAGGCGTGCACCACCACACCCAGCTGGTTTTTTTAAAAATATTTTATTTATTTATTTGAGAGAGAGACAGACAGACAGACAGACAGACAGACAGACAGACAGAGAATATGGGCGCAACAGGGCCTCCAAGCCACTGCAAATGAACTCCAGACACATGCGTCCTCTTGTGCATCTGGCTGTATATGGGCACTGGGGAATCGAACTCTGGTCCTTCTGCATTGCAGGCAAATGCCTTAGCTGCTAAGCCATCTCTTCAGCCCTTTTTTTTTTTTTTTTTGGACAGGAAGACTCATGCAACCCAGCTGGCCTCAACTGCACTATGTAGCAAAGGATGATCTTGAAAACGAATTCCTGATCTTCCTGCCTCCACCTCCCATGTGATGAATTATAAGCACGCTCACCGTACTTAAACATTATGTTGTTGTTGTTGTCGGCTTGTTGAGGTAGGGTTTCCTCTGACTCTCGAGTGCTGGGACTAAAGGTGTGCGCCACCATACCGGACAATTCATTTTCCTATCTGCACCCCCTCTTATTACCCTCTCTAATCTCCTTCTTTCCCTGCTCCCTCTCTTCTCCCCAAATAGTATGTGTGAGGGACTGGGGAGATGGCTCCATGTGAAAGACGCTTCTTTCCAAGTAGTGTGTGCGTGGATGGAGGAAGGCAGGGGAGAGTTTCTAACATCTTTGACTGCTATTGTGTAATTTGACAGTAATAAAAGGCCTCTTGTTATTCATTTATAAAGCATTTAGAAGCCCCTAATCTTTGAGCCAGGCCTGGTAATACATCATAGCTACTTGGGAGGCTGAGGCAGGACAATAAATTGAAGTCTGTTCTGGGTTACATGGGGAGTTCAAAGCCAGCCTGAGCAACTTTACTAGATCCTATCTCTAAAAAGAAAACCAAGGTTTTCTAATGACCCTGGTTAGATTCTCCAGTCTCCATGTAAAACAAGATGTACTAAGTGGTGCTGGAGTTTGTTTACAATGGAAGCCTTGGCATGCCCATTCTCTCTTTCTGACTCTCTCTGCTTGCAAATAAGTAAATAAAATATTTAAAAAAGAAAATTTTAAGCCGGGCGTGGTGGTGCACGCCTTTAATCCCAGCACTTGGGAGGCAGAGGTAGGAGGATCGCAGTGAGTTCAAGGCCACCCTGAGACTACATAGTGAATTCCAGGTCAGCCTGGACTAGAGTGAGACCCTACCTCGAAAAAACAAACAAACAAAAAAAGGGGGTGAGGAAATGGCTCAGTGATAGAGTGGTTGCTTAGCATACATGAGGCCCTGGGTTCAATTTCAGCGCAATGCTGACAAGCAGGTATTATTATCAGGACATTTTCAGGAGAGCATCCAGGATGAGAGAAATGAAGTGACAGGGTCTAAATTAGGTACAGCTGGAGGCCGGAGACTTGCATCAAACTCTTATTCAACTGATTCCAAATTCTTGCTATTTCTAGAAAATCACGGTCCCTCTCTTCAGATCTTCAAACAGGAGAGCCATAAACACATTTTGTTTAGTTGGTTTTTTAAAATATTTACTTATTTATTTGAGAGAGAGAAAGGGAATATGTGTGCATCAGGGCTTCTTGCTGCAAACAAACTCCAGATACATGCTTTCCTCTGTGCATCTGGCTTTAGGTGGATACAGAGAATCACACCTGGGGCCATCCATCTGTGTAAGCAATTGCTTTAAACCGTTAAGTCATCTCTCCATCTCCCATTTATTTATTTGTTTGTTTGTTTAGAGGAAAAGGAAGGGAGACAGAGAGAGACAGAGTTGCTTTATTTATTTTTTTGGTTTTTCGAGGTAGGGTCTCGCTCTAGCCCAGGCTGACCTGGAATCTACTATGTAGTTTCAGGGTGGCCTTGAACTCATGGCGATCCTCCTACCTCTGCCTCCGGAGTGCTGGGATTAAAGGTGGCTTTGTTTATTTTGTCAAAGCAGGGTCTCACTCTAGCCCAGGCTGGCCTGGAACTCACTCTGTAGCCTTGAACTCATAGCGATCTTCCTACTACCTCAGCCTCCAGAGCACTGGAAATAAAGGCATGTGCCCAGCTAAATTTAAAGAATCATAATTTTTTTTTTGGGGGGGGGGGACTGGAGAGATGGCTTAGTGGTTAAGGTGCTTGCCTTCAAAGCAGAAGGACCCAAGTTCGATTCTCTAGTAACCACGTAAACCAGATACACAAGGTGGCGCATGTGTCTGGAGTTCGTTTGCAGGGGATGGAGGCCCTGGTGTGCCCATTCTCTCTCTCTCTCTCAAATAAATAAAAAACAAAATAAAACAAAAGAAACCTAAATTGAAATGAGGTTTATTAAAAAAAATCATAATTTTGAGATACAAACCTGTAGGAAAATGTCCTCCAAAGAAGACATTGAATAGCTCTTCTGGCGTGATGTCGGCTTCAAAGTCTCTGTAATAATTGTAAGATCTGGCTCGAGGCGCAGTGAAAGTTACCTGCTCATCTCCATACTCATCGTAGCGGAGTCTCTTGTCGGGATTGCTCAGGACTGCGAAGGCATTTCCTATTGCTGCAACGAGAAGTCACCCATGAGCAGGCGAGGGCCATCACAGCAGCAGCAGCAGCAAGGAGCCCGGTGTTGAAGGCACTAAGCAATTTACTGGAGCCCAAGGAGCAACCATGCCTACAAACTTCCCCCAAACTGCTCACCCTTGGGATTGCCCAAAGCAGGAAAAAAACACTAGAATCAAACCCAGGTTGTCAGGCTTTGCAAGCAGGTGCCTTTAACTGTTGAGCCATCTCCCTGGCCCCTGGCCCATGGTGGTGTTGTGTTTTTTTTTTTAAACAAAATTATATTGACTTTTTTTTTGTTTTGTTTTTTTGAGGTAGGGTCTCACTCTAGCCCAGGCTGACCTGGAATTCACTATGTAGTCTCAGGGTGGCCTTGAATTCACGGCGATCCTCCTACCTCTGCCTCCTGAGTGCTGGGATTAAAGGCGTGCGCCACCACGCCCGGCTTGGCTTTTTTTTTTTTTTGAATAACAG
>PVHP010036125.1:0-18061 GCA_004024765.1 Zapus hudsonius | reverse complement strand
TGGCTTGCCTGAAACTCCAGGGACAGATGAATATTCATGCTGCTTCTGCTCTTTGATGAAATGCAGCTTCTTCAAATCCAGTCACTCATTCATTAGGCCAACATGGCCTCCACCACATGTCAGGCACTGGGGATATGATGATGAATAAATCAGCCAAGACAGCGGAGACTCTGCAGGAAACCTGATAGAAACTGAACTTGCTAAGTGCTTGGAGGGGCGGCAGGCAGGGAGGGGCAGGGGAGGGTTGTTAAAGAATGCTTTTCTGAGGGGTGGTATTAGGTTAGAACCTGCTAGAAAATCCATCAAGTGGCCCTCACATGCTTTCCACTCCCTCACTCCACTCCACTCTCTGGAAACGGCTCACATTGCTGACCCAAAGAGCCCTTCTTCTTGTTTTTTTTTTAAATGAAAATTTCCTTGCCCGTTCTCTCCTCTCAGGAGGAAGATCAGCTGGCATTGGGCTGAATAACCCCCCTCATGTTGGCGTCTTAGACCCCTCCATCTGAAGGACCTCCCTTGGAGAGGCCACAGTCTTCAGATCCCCTAGCTGCTCCCATGCAAGCAACAGGGCTAGCTGGGTCACAGGCTCATGCCGGAAGAGCAATGCTCCTGTCAGGGGAGTGCAGGAAGGAGACTTGATTGACATCCTTCACTTTTCTATGGCACAGTGAAAATTGTGTGTGTGTGTGTTGTTGTTGTTGTTGGGGATTAAAGCCAGGGTCATGTATGTGTGTGACAAGTGCTCTACTCCCAGGCTGAAAAGTAATTCTTTAAAATGGGCAATGGCAGCCCTATTCAGAGAAAATACTGACAAAGATCGCTGCTAGCTCTTTCATATTTCAAGAACGTGTGTGTGTGCATCATTAGTCATACATAGAATGGAAGTTCATTTGTTATGTCCCAAAATGGTCAGAGAATTTGTCTGATGATGAAGGGTACCATTGTGCGTCCATATTTTAAAATTATTACCTATGGTAAGATGAAAATGATGGCGCAGTGACAGGGCCAGTGGGAGGCAGGGAGGGCGCATTCATCTACCACTGAATGTTATACAAACATTTAGTCTGCCCGTGGCTCACTGTCTGTGCGCTGGTCCTGTAGAAGTCTCGCTTGCTGCTGGAGCACCTCTGACTTTTCTTTAAACCCCAGGGTCAATCTGGTTCAGGCCCTGCTCTGTGGTGCTTTTGTCTTACTGACTTTCTGCTGCTATTCTGAGAGTTAATCTTTTGTCTATCTAAGTCGGTTGCAAATTCCTTGAGAGCAGAAGCTGCTTTCATTTTTTTCCCCTGAAATCATACACTACAAATGAAAAACCTAGTGACGAAATTTTAATCTTGAAATAGGCGTTACACATCATCCGATTCAGTGCCTTTATTTGAGAGATAAGTGAAGTGGTCCTGAGGACACAAGAACCTGGGGACATTTGCCTCCCATTCAAACCTTTTAAGGATGTCACTTGACGATGCATTGCAGCAAAGTAAGGGAGTAAATGAAGGAAGAAGATGTGAGCTCCAGGACACAAGGGATCCTACTGAGACAGAGAAGGGGGACTTGCATCTCCCCAGAGACTGGGCAAGCGTTAGTCACTATTAAGATCTGCTAAGGTCGCCATCACTGCTGATGACAAGGAAGCTGGAAAGCTGAATAAGAAACAGCACATCAGATAAAGGGCAGCCAGAGTAGTAGAAGAATGAGAGCAAGGTAGAGAGATTGCAAGAGAGGGCAGAGAGCTAAGACTGAAGGAAAGACTGAAAGGAGCCAGAAGAGAGAAACTGCAGACCCTGGTCAGGGAAGAGTTCCAGACCTTGAGCCAAGAGCTGGAACACTGACCAGTAGTGTTAAGGGCTAAAGAAAACTGATTTTTCCAGGTGTGATGGTGCATGCCTTTAAATCCCAGCATTCGGGAGGCAGAGATAGGAGGATTGAGGTGAGTTCAAGGCCACAAAAAAAAGGTAGCAAATTCCAGGTCAGCCTGGACTAGAGTGAGGCCTTACCTTCAAAAACAAAAACAAAAAATAACAACAAAAGCAAAACAACCCCCCCCCCCCAAAGAATCCTGACTTCATACAAGAACTTAACACTTGTAGGGCTGAGTCCTGATACAGGAGGCTTGCATGAAGACTAACAGTAGAGGGCGCCACCTGCTGCTGTTCACCTACCCAACCTGCTGCCACTCACCCAGGGAGAGAAAAGCAGCCCAAGCCCAGCCCAGAAGGACTTCTTGCCTACCCACAGTTTCTCTTTGGGTAGAGCCAAAGGAGTCCAGCCAGCTAATTGGTAATCTACTTAGGAGGAAAAACAACCATAGATGAAATTGCTCAGCAGCCTGGAGGGCAGTTTTCATTAGAGTGGGAAGTTGGAGGGCCCCAGGAAAGAGGTCTCTGAGGATGCCATCAGACAAAACCATTCCACATGGAAGAGAGTATATTGAGGCACTGCAGGAAATTAAGGTGGTAATAAAAAATAGAGCAAATGAGAAAAACAGAAGGCAATAAATGGGCCCACCTGCAATTCTTGCTCTCTGGAGTTTGAGGCAGGGGAATAGCAAGTTCAAGGCTGAGCCACATAGCATGACCCAGTCTCAAAAAAACAAAGCAATTAGTAACTGCAGTGAAGACAAAAAGTCACGTAAGAGCATTAAGATCCAAATGTGAGGATTGCTCAGTGGATGAAGTTGTGGTTCAGCATGATGACCAAGGGCATCATCTCCAGAAGCCCCATCAAGCTGGACGCAAAGCTCTGTAATCCCAGCGCTCCTATGGATGGCAAGTGCAGGCCAGAGATTTGCTAGAAGCTTACCTGGTGTATGCAATGGTGAACAACAAGTGACCCTGTCTCAAGGCACCTGAGGTTGTCCTCTGACCTCCCCAGGTGTGTCATGGCATGTGTGCGCCTGCAGTTACCTACCTGCACATGCACACACACAAACCAAGAAAAGATGCAGCTGTGAAGCAATCTGCCCAGTGAGATCAGGTCATCAGGCTTCTAGAGGAAGGTTAGGAAGGCTCCCAGCAGCAGCTGGAGGGAGAACACATCACGAGACTCTTAGCAACGTGGCACACTGTGTGTCTTCTACCAACTACAAGAAAGGCAATCTTAAAGGTTAAGAAAACAAAACAAGCCCATGCTCATGAAAGGCATAGCCCAAACAGGAAATAATCTAAAATGTGGCCTGATTTTGAGTAAAGGAAAGTATGAAAGACTCTTTTAAAGAAAGAATATAGTTAGGCGTGGTGGCATACCTTTAATCCCAGCACTCAGGAGGCAGAGGTAGGAGGATCACCATGAGTTCAAGGCCACCCTGAGACTACATAGTGAATTCCAGGTCAGCCTGGGCTAGAGCGAAAAAGAAAGAATGTAAGAAAGACTCTTCAGTCCATGTTGGCCCCATGGTGAAAAATCTTTGCCTAGTCATAAGGACGTAAACGCTGCTCAGTGGTGTTCAACTTCTAAAACCAACAGCGGAACACTGAAGACTACTTGAAAATAGCCACAAAGGAGCTGGTAAAGATTTTCTATCTGGAGAATCTCAAATGAAAAACAGCCTGTCAATTGGAGAAGATTCAAGAAGTGGAATCGTGAGAGATTAGATTATTGGTCTTAATTCTTTCCTGTCCTTCCTGAAAGAGTATTGCGCACACTTACCTGAGGCTGTGGCTGTCCTGCCCATTGACATCTCGATTGGCATTTGGTTTGGACAAATGAATATAAATGGAAGTGAGGAAAGTCTTAAGATCTCACAAGGCACTGTGCGATTCTACCCTCTCTCAGGAAGTGGCAAGTATCAGATGGACACTGCTCTACACCCTGGGTCCCCACACATCAGAAAGAGGCTATGATATGTCATGTGAGACAGGCTGGCCTGTCTTAAGGCTTGAGTCATGTGACTCAAATGAATCAAATTGAAAAATTTTAAATATTTTTATTTATTTGCAAGGAGAGAGAGAGCGAGAGTGAGAGCGAGAGCGAGAGCGAGAGCGAGAGCGAGAGAGAGAGAGAGAGAGAGAGAGAGAGAGGAGACAGACAGCAAACTGGTGCGCCAGGACCTCAGCTACTGAACTCCAGATGCATGTGCCACCTTGTGCATATGGCTTCACATGGGTACTAGGCTTTACAGGCAACCACCTCAACCACTGAGCCATCTATCTCTCTAGCCTTCAAATTGTATTTTTAAAAACATGTTATCCATTTGTAAGGAGAGAGAAAGAGAGAGAGACAGAGAGAGAGAGAGGGCACACCAAGACCTCTTGTCACTGTAAACAAACTCCAGATGCATGTGCCACTTTGTACATCTGGCTTTACATGGGTAGTGGGGAATCGAACCCAGACTATCAGGCTTTGCAAACAAGTGCCTTTAACCACTGAACCATCTCTTCAGCCTCTCAAATTGAATTTTGTTGTTACTTATCATTGTTTTTGTTTCCCAGCATTGTGCACCAAAGCTGACTCACATGTAGAGGACAGGGTGAGGTGCCAGGCATGGCAGTGTGTTCCTGGGTCAGTGGTAACTGGAGGATCCCTGGAGCCAGCCTAGCCAAAATGGTGAGCTCCAGACCAGTGAGAAACTTTGTCTTAAAAGGCAGTGGATAGTGTTTCTGAGAATAATATCCAAGGTTGCCCTCTGGTCTCCATGTACATGCAAACGTACACACACACGTACCCATATACACATGAACATGTATACATGCACATCACATGCACACATATGCAAAAAAATCTAAGGTGACCCATTGATAAAGTAAATGGGACAGTAGTAGCATGCCAAGATGATGTTGGAGCTAGAGTAAGGGGACATGAGGACTTTTATACCAGGCTGACTCTGACGTGTCATAGCAGAAAGTCAATAAATATTGTCTTGTGGTGGGAAAAACAGGAAAGAGCAATATATACATGCTTTGGAGATCAGGACCTCTGCAGAATTCTCACTTTCCTGGCATCATCAATATTTCTGTTCAGTGGCTCGCTCCCAGCAGCATAGTTAATGTAGCAATCACCTCTCATCTTTCTTAGGGTCTTGCTCTAGCTCAGGCTGACCTGGAATTCACTATGTAGTCTCAGGGTGGCCTTGAACTCACGATGATCCTCCTACCTCCATCTCCCAAGTGCTGGGATTAAAGGCGTGCACCATCACACCTGGCTCCATTTTTTAAATATAGCCTCTCTTGGGCTGGAGAGATGGCTCACTGGT
This sequence comes from Zapus hudsonius, assembly GCA_004024765.1. NCBI lineage: Eukaryota > Metazoa > Chordata > Mammalia > Rodentia > Dipodidae > Zapus > Zapus hudsonius. The sequence goes on along the minus strand of PVHP010036125.1, from coordinate 12,873 downwards.
TAAGGCGCTTGCCTGGAAACATGAGTTCGATTCCCCAATGCCCATGTAAAGTCAGATGCACAGAGTGGCACATCTGGAGTTTGTTTGCAGTGGCCAGAAGCCCTGGTGTTCCCATTCGCGCGCATGCTCTCTCTGTCTCTCTCTCTGTTTGTAAATAAAAATATTTTAATAAAAACATACAGCCTGTCTTAGGACTGAGGGTGTAACTCAGAAGTAAAGCACTTGTGCAGCATATTCAAGGCAGATTTGATTCCCAGCACTGGAAGAAAGTCATGTCCATTGCACTAACGATAGCCTCTCTTGACTCTGCAGCCCTATCTGGACAGTGTGCATTTTTAAAAAAATATTTTTTATTTATTTACTTGCAAGGGAGATACAGAGAGAGAGAGAGAGAGAAAGAGAAAGGGAGGGAGGGAAGTGGGGGACATTCCAGGGCATCTTGCTACTGCAAACAAACTCCAGATGCTTGTGTCACTTTTCACATCTGGCTTTATATGGATACTGCAGAATCCAACCCAAGCTGGCCGGTTTTGCAAGCAGTGCCTTTAACTACTGAGCCGTCTCTCTAGTCCTCGTTACATATTTCTTTACTCTGCATGAAACGGATGTCATTTGTATTTATGATCTCCAGTCCTCTCTCACATTCTAGTCTTTGCCTCCGACACTCACCTAGCTTACACTTGTGAGTCAGCCGTCCCATCCAAGTTGAGATGCTAAATCCAGAGGGCATTTCTCTGTCTCCCCTTCCTCACCTCTCAGCATTGGGCACCATTGCTTCCTCCCTTCTCCTTGAAACACTGTTCACTTGGCTTGTGCTTTCTCAGCCCTTTCTGCTCCTTCATTTCCTTTGCTCCTCTCGGCAACCTCTAGACGTGGGAGTTCCCCAGGGCCTTTGATCTTGACTTTGATCTTCTCTCTTCTGCCTACACTACTGCCTTGGCTTTAACTTGCAGCCTCATGATGATGACTATTTAAGCAGATTCCCAGATCAGCTGCTGCCTGATCCTCAGACTCATCTCCAACTGATCTCTCAGCACCTCTTCTTCCAAGCCCTTCTGGACTTGACCTTCTTCCTCAAACCTGCTTCGTCCTCAACTTTCTCCACATCCACACTGGCTCAGGCCAGAGACTGGGACTTATCCTTGACTCGGTGTGACTCACACACCATGCCCAATCTGTCAGGAAAAACTCTAGGCTCTGCTTTCAAACTGTACACAGTATCCGACCACTTCTTACCACTCTAAGCCTCCATGGGCTCAACTACTGTGATCACTTCTTAAATGGTCTGCTGGCCTTTACTGCAGTCTGTCTCAGCCAGCTCAACCCTTTGAAAACACAGCTGAATCATGCCACTTCTGAGTTCCAAACCCTCAAACAAAACAAGTTCCTCAAACATCTCCCATGTCACTGAATAAAATCTCAAGTTCTTCTTATGACCTATACCTAGACCAGAACTTTCCAATAGAAATATAATTTAAGGGACTGTGGAGATGGTTCAGTGGGTACGAGCACTGTGTTGAAAACATAAAGACCTGAGTTCAATCCTCAGTACCTACATAAAAAGCTGGGTATGGCCACACACACCTGTAATTCTAGTCCCGAAGCAGGCAGAAACAGGAGAATCACTGGGCTTTCTAACAGAAAAAAAAAAAAACAAAACTCCATGTCCAGTGAGAGACAACACTGAATTTTGCACACAAGGTTTTATGTGGGTACTGGGATTTGAACTCTGGGGCAGCAGGATTGGCATCAAGCATTTTTAACTGCTGAACCATCTCATCAGTGATAGACCCCCACCTCAAGGAAGCAAAGCAGAAGAGCAATCGAGAATGACACCTGACTCTGTGTGCACACACGTGCATGCACTATGCACCCACCCACCCATGCACACAATACTTATGCACCCACATGCATTCACCATGCACACACACACCACATGCACACACAGATGCATACAACATGCACAGACACCTCATGCACCCACAAGCATACACTGCACACACACCACATGCACACCCATGCATACACTATGAACACACACCACATGCATGCACAGCAAAAAAAAAAAAAAAAGGTAAAAAGAAAAAGCCAGCCGTGGTGGTGCACATCTTTAATCCCAGCACTCAGGGGGCAGAGGTAGGAAGATTGCCGTGAGTGCAAGGACAGATACCCTGAGAGTACATAGTGAGTTCCAGGTCAGCCTGGGTTAGAATGACTCCCTACTTTGAAAAAACAGAAACAAACAAAAAAGAAAGAAAGAAGGAAGGAAGGAAGGAAGGAAGGAAGGAAGGAAGGAAGGAAGGAAGGAAGGAAAAGGAAGGAAGAAAGAGAAAATATGTCTCACATAGGAATTTAAACTTTTCGGGTCCCTAGGTTATGAAAGGTAAAAAAATACAGAAACAACCCAGCAAGCATATAGAAGGGAACCCTGAGAGAACACAGCCCCTTTATCACCTGGCTGCCTGTGCTACTTGCTTGTGAGTGAGTGCCTTTTACCTGGTTCACCCCACCATTCACTCATATATGCTTCTGGCCTGTTTGCCTATCCTTTGTCGGCATTGGAACCAAGTTTCCTAGGCCTTCCAAAGCGGACTGAGGACCAGCGGCTCTCCAGGAAACTTCCAGGCCCTCAGTGCTGCATTGGGACTGCTGAGGCCTCCAGCCACGCGGACGGAGCACCAACAGTTCCTCGACTCTCAAGCCTGTAGATGGCTGTTGTTGGATTGCTGCAAACTGATCCAATGAAGCCCCTGTTAATACCAATTCATTCCACCGGTTCTGCTCCTCTAGAGAACCTGGTAAATGCAGATTGTTTTGTATTTGGAACACATCTCACTTTGGACCTGTGTAATTTCAAGTGGATGTGTAGATCGCTAGATGCGATGGGAGTGAGCGCAGTCAGGGAGCATCTCAGCAGGGCAGGCAGCCTGCCAAGCAGAGGAGCTGACTCTGGCTGTCTTCAGCAGTATTCCCCCTTCTAGACCTGCGTGGGCTCCTCCTCTGGGCCAGGTCTGTGCTTGGAACCAGGGAAGTCAAAGCAGACAGCTGACAACCTCCTGGGAATTCGGGGTGTGACCTCATGAGGATGGGCTGTGGCCTGTCCAATGCAGTGAGGAAGCGCTTTCCTGGCAAACATGGAGACTTGGAAAATGAGCAATGGAAAGAACTGGTGGGGTGGGGTGTGCCTGCAATCCTGGAACTTCAAGAGTTCAAGGCCAGCCTGGGCTGAATAGTGAGGCTCTGTCTCTAACAAGCAACAAACCAAGGGGGGAAAAAAAACAAAATTTAAAAAAAAGAGAGAAAAGGAAATAAGACTTTAAAAAAAAATCTTTATTTTATTTTATTTATTTGCAGAGAGAGAGAGAGAGAGAGAGAGAGAGAGAGAGAGAGAGAGAGAGAGGAGAGACAGAGAGAACAGATGCGTCAGGGCTGCCTGCCACCACAAAGGAACTCCAGATGCATGTACTACATGGGTTCTGGGGAATTGAACCCGGGTTGTTAGGTGAACGCCTTAACCATTGAGCCATCTCTCTTCAGCCCAAGAAATAAGATTTAAAAAGAAAAAGGAAATAGAGCCCCTGGCTCAGCAGTGGGAACTAAGTGTCCAGTTCTCTGTCAGAATCAGTCACTACATAGTGGAAAGGGCGGGGCTAGATGGCGGAGTCGTCACACGGAAGTGTGGCTCCTTGACTTTAGTTCACAATCCGAGAGATTCCAAGTCAGGGTCAGTTGGCCCCATTGCTGTGGGCATGTAGTAAGGCAGCGCACCATGAACAGCGAGACCCTGTCTCTAGCAAGCAAACAACCAAAGCAAAATAAAACAAAATTAAAAATTAAAAAATTCCTCATATAGCAAGCATTATAAGTATTTTTATTAATTAATTTGAAAGAGAGAAACAGACATAGTGCTAAAGAGAGAGAGTATGGGCATGCCAGAGCCCCCTCCTGCTGCAAATGGTTTGTGTGTCTGTCTTTACATGGGTAGTGGGGAATTGAACCTGGGCTGACAGGCTTTGCAAGCAAGTACCTTTAACCACTAAACCATCTCTTCAGCCCTCATATGGCCAGCATTTTGCCCACTGAGCCATCTCCCCAGGCTGAGAGCTTTTCTTGGTCGGCCTTGACCCTGCTCCTTTTCTGATTGATTTCATCTCTTAGGCTCCTCATCTGACAGGGTGGGGTTGTGCTGTACTCATCCTCTGCCTCCTGGTGGGACTTTGTGGAAGTGGAGATGCATTTACATTCTAATCCACAGATTAGAGGTTCGGTTCTCAGTGTGAGGTGCTGGGGGGGGGCACCTTTAAGAGGTGGAGCCCAGTAGGAGGAAGTTAAGTCGCTGGGAGTATGCCCAGGAAGGGTATGTTGGGACCCTGCCACTCCCCATCACTCCTCTTCCTGGCTGCCATGACGAAAGCAGCTTTGTTCTGCCACAGCCTCTCCCATGATGCATCTCCTCTAAATCCCCAGAGCCACTGTGGAAGGAACTTCTGTGGCCATGGGCCACAATGAATGGTCCCTCCTTTCAGTCACTTTTCTCAGGTATTGTGTTACAATGATGGAAAGCCGACAAACAAGGACCCTTGCTCCTTTAATCTAGCGATCCCTTACCTATAAGACACATGATTCCACTCACATCTCAGTATTCCTGATTTAGAGGAAAGGAGAGTGGCAGGGGCGGTGGCATACAACAGCATAAGTGTCTCTCAGGAGTCCATTACAGAAGGGATGTAGAGCTAAGGAGGCTGTGGGCCAGCCATCACTGGGACAGGTGGCCTGGTTAGTGGGGTTCCTTGGAACAGTTATGATATGACTGACAGCAGCAGGCCCACCACCCATCATTAACCTGCGTCTTTCAAAGTTGTTTCTAATGTCTGGTAAATGCTACAGGAGTGGTGGAACTGGTCAGTATTTACAAGGACTGGGGAGGTAGCCCAGCAGTTATAGGCACTTGTTTACAAGCCTGCCATCCCGGGTCCTGTTCTCCAGCACCCATGTAAAGCATGACACAAAGTGTCACCTGTAATCTCAACACACCTATGGCAATGGGAAGGAGAATTCAGGAACTCAAAGGCCAGTCAGACTGGCACAAAATGGTAAAACATACAAACAGAAACCAACACCAAGGGAGTCTGTCTCGAGCAGAGGAAGGAAAGGACAAGTACTGAGGTTGTCCTCAGATCTCCACACGTGCACTGTGGCATGCGAGGACCCATACATAAGCGTACACCTAGTACACATACATGCACACACATAATTTTTAAAAAGACTGGATGGGCACTACCCATTGATTTAAATCTAGGGGGCAGAGAATGTATGTGAATCGTCATAAGCATCTCCAGTCTGAATGTTCATACCTTGCAGTATGACTAGAGAAAAAAACATCAGACTGAACAAACTTGACATTGCCTGAGCCTTGGAAACAGCATGCTAGGTGAAAAGAAGCCACACACTGCATGAAACAATATGAAATGCCCAGAATTCAGAGAGGAAAAGCGTTTGGTGGGGAAATGGTGCTGAGCTTGGGTGGTGGAGCCTGGGGACTGGCTGCTGATGTACAAGGGAGGATAAAAGCATCCCCAATATTCCGACATTGATAGCGGTCATGGTTGTGTGACTCTGTGAGGTCACTAAATGCCAGTGAATTAGTAAATGGATGAGTTTTATTGTATGTGAAAAATATCTCAATAAAGCTGTTTAAAGATCAATGTCATAATAAGGGACAGAGAGACATCATGGGCCTACGGATATGACATCCTGAATTTATTCAGGAGAAAATATCAGACAACTCAAATTGAGGAGCATACTATAAATTCACTATTTTGTGTTTTTCAAAACTTTCAGGAGCTGGGCGTGGTGGTGCACACCTTTAATCCCAGCACTCGGGAGGCAGAGGTGGGAGGATCACCATGAGTTCAAGGCCACCCTGAGACCACATAGTGAATTCTAGGTCAGCCTGGGCTACAGTGAGACCCTACCTCGAAAAAACAAAAAACCAAAAAACCAAAAACAACTTTCAGGACAGATAAAACAAAAACAGGTGACGTGACAGCTGTATGTGACACATAGCCTTGAATTGTATCCTGTGCTGGACAAGAAAAGATTATCAGTAAAGATATTAATTAGACAATTGACAAAGCTGAGTTATGGACTGTAGATCAGATAATAATAGAATAATAATAATAGATATAAAATAGAATAAAATATTCTATTATTGTTAAGCATCCAAAGTTTGATAAGAGTACTGTAATAGTTAAGAAGAGAAGCCAGGTGTGGTGGCTTTAATCCCAGCATTTGGGAGGCAGAGGTAGGAGGATTGCCTTGAGTTCAAGGCCAGCCTGAGATTACATAGTGAATTCCAGGTCAGCCTGGGCTAGAGCGAGACCCTACCTCAAAAAACCAAAAAAAAAAAAAAAAAAGTTAAAAAGAATATCTTGCGGATCCTAACTTTTAACATTTGTATGTATGTAAGTAAGGAGACATGAGAGTGTGCATACCCTATGAGATGAAACGGAAAACTAGGAAAGGAGAATAAGAGCCATTGAGACAGGAGCGGGGACAAAAGGACCATGTGACATGAAAGTTGGTCGGGGGAGGGTACAGAGAGGAAGGAGGATAAGTGGGAACAACAAAAAATTTTATTTGAAAGATACTATAATGAAACCCAATTCTCTGTTATCTATGCTTTCTGGAAACATATTAGCATGTGAAGGCATCAAGGTCTACAAAGTCAGCAGCCTCTTCACAAGTGGTTCAGAAAATATAAATAAGACGGGCTGGGGATGTAGCCCAGTTGTTGGAAGGCTTGCTCCTGCACGAACCCCTGGGTCTGATCTTCAGCACTGCATGAACCAGGCCTGGTGATCTATGCCTGTAATCCCAGCACTTGGGAAGTGAAGGCAAGAGGATCAGAAGTTCAATGTCATCTTCGACCCCGTCTCAAGAAATAAAATAAATAAATCTTAAAGAAAGACAAGGCAAATGCGGAGAAATGTCTGAGAGTCATAATCTGAAAGAGTAGACCTGAGTTCTCTGCAAGATTCTTTCAATTCCTGCCAGTTTGAAAGTATTTTAAAATAAACAATTAAATTTTTTTTTATGGATAGAAGCCAAACATATTCGTATGGTTGAGACAGAGCAATTGACCTTAAATAGCAATTACTGAACCCCTTCAGTCCCTCCTTCTCTTACCACTGAACATCTACCTCAGGGATTAGTTTGTCTCATGACAACAGGTGGTGTGTGTTTGCAAGGCCTGGGTCCCCAAAGGGCGTTTCCTCTGCTGCTTCCCTAGGGGCACACAAAGTTCCTGGTCATTGTCTGGGAGTCTGAGGTGCCCCTCTGCCCATCAGCACGAGTGTGGTGGTCACTCAGATGAGTTTCCCAGCAGGCTGAGCCAGTGCCAAGGTCAGGTGCCCCTCTGGAATCCCAATGCTTCCGCCACAGCCGGAGCAGATTCCAGTGCCCCAGAACTGGGAAAGTTTTTATTTTCTTGGATAGTCCTCATCTCAGTTGGAGACCAGGAATCATCCAGGGACCTCAGAGAAACCAGCTCAAACCAGCTGCTCATTCTGAGCCCAGGCATGGCAGGCGCTCTGAAGGGTCGTGTGGTGTTCCTGTAGAAAGTGGAATCTGTCCAGGAATCGCCCTGTGGCCTGAGTCAGAGGGAAAGAGTAAACATGACCATCTTAGGACCAAACTGCTGAGCTTCTGGAGCTCACAGCAGAAAAGGAGGTGTCCTGCTCTCAGAGGTCAAATTTGGCCAGAGGCGTGGCTGGTCCTGGGTCTGCTGCCCATGGATGGACTGATGCTGAAGGGTCCCAAGAATAGGGTGCTTCAGGGCTCAGAGACTGGTTTGGGACACAAGGGTAGCAGGCACATAAGAGCCATGGGGCTGGCAAGATACCCAATTACTTGGGCTTACCCTTGGCCAGGGCCACCATGCACTGGTTTCTCAGCTGAGCCCAATATGGCGTATGTGGCAGAATATTCTAGAGTTCCAGAAGTGGACTGTGCTGAGGCCTTGAGGGCCCGGCCTACTGTGGATGAGGATGGAGATCCAGAGAGAAGCGTGGGGATTTCACCAAGCACTCTTTGAAGGTAGAAAGGGGTTTGATGGATTATGTCTCCCCAGGGCTCTTTCTAGCCCCTCATTTTAACTTTTAGGGGCTCCTGCTGACAGATTTAGAGAGAGAGAAAGTGAAAGAGAGAGAGACACTGAGGCAAATTGCCTTTGGATCGTAGCTCTACTAGAAGAGTTATTAAGGCCATAGGTATTGCCAGGTAGCAACCAAATGGTAGGGTCCTGAAGAAGAGAGAGAAATATTGAGACTTTCTTCTAAAGAACAAAGCAAGATGTCCCTTTCATGTGCCATTGGAGGAAGGGAAAAGCCCCATGCCCACGACTCAGCTTATGTGCTAGGAGCCATGGTGGCACTGGAACAGGGGGAAGATCAAGAAGGTACTAGATAGAACCCAAGGCCTAATAATTCAGAAGGCCCTGGGGCCCCTGAAGCAAGGGGCTGGTCTTGTTAGCCCACTCAGCCTTGGGCTCCAGGCTGCAGAGCCTCTTAAAGTGATCGCATCAATGTTCTAACACCCACTCACCATCCCTAGACATCAGGTGACGGCTACTGCTACCAATCACGAGGGACCTGTGTGTGAGTCTTCACATTTTCTGACAACAGTCAGCTTTGGGGACAGGAAGTAGAGTGATGAATCAGATCTGCACTGAAACCACTCTTCCAGGTTATGTGGTCTGCCTGCCTCTATGATATGGGGTATTGTGATTTGTCGTGTGGGTTAGTCTGGTCTCTTTGCACCTTTTGTGTGACTTCTCCAGCATGTGGCCCAGGGCAGAGCACTGAGTGGCATCCCAGCATTCCCTGCTGACTGGTGATGATGCTGTCGCGGCTCAGGTCTGGAATCCTGGTGTTCCACTCCAGCCCTGCCATAACACACCCTTGGCATGCTGGTGCTCCTGTCCCAGCCTGGACCAGCTTTGTAGCCATTTGTAGTAGGGATGACTATGAGCCCTGCTTCCTCATTTGTGCTGAGACATCCATGCCTTCATGTTCTGAGCACATGAGAAGGTGGGTAAGAGACTTGGGGCACAGGCTCCCACTACCTTCTTTGTCCTCCTAGCTCCTGGCCTGCTTTGGACCTGAGGAGTTGATGTCTGGGGTCTATATCACTGATTCCTTGGCCCTGGAGTCAGGATAGAAGAAAGGAGAAGAGAGGCTGGGGCGTGAACTCCCCTGTTCTCTCTGCCTGTGGTTATAGCCTCTGGCCTGCAGCCCTTCAGGGCCAGGTGTGGGAATTCTCTCCTGCACTTGCACCTCGGGGCTGAGCTGCTCAAGCACTCATAACTGCTTCTCACATCCCCCAGCTGGACCACTGGAGCCCCCTGGAACCACTGTCCTCCCGCCCACCAGCCCATCCACCTGCTTTTCCTGAAGAAGTTGGTTTCTACCGTCTTCCTCCTGGAAGATGTGGGCAGCGGGCTATGGAGCCAGAGCATCTGCCACTTGGAAAGCATGGGTGTCCAGCTTCCAGATGGCTCTCAGTGCTCAGGAAAAGCCATGGTCCCAGGTGGACTGGGGAGAGGGTGAGTCAGAGAGGGACAGCTTGGTGAGAAGGTGCAGATCCAGGCTCCCCAGCCAGCTCCATCCCAGGGAGTTCTGGCTCTTGGTGCTTGGCTCTGAGACCTCTGCCCCACCTGGACGGCAAACAAGCAGGGTCTGGGATTCCGTGCGCTCTCCCTGAAAATGCCACTCCTTCCTTCACCTGGAGTCCTCTTTTTCAATTTTGGTTTTTTAAGGTAGGCCCTTGCTCTAACCTAGGCTGACCTGGAATTCACTCTAGTCTCACGGTGATCCTCGATCCTTGAGCTCACAGCGATCCTCCCATCTCTGCCTCCTGAGTGCTGGGATTAAAGGCGTGTGCCACCACAGCCGGCTTGGAGTCCTCATTTTTGGAGATGTGGCATCTGCCCAGACTGTAGCTGGTGCTGAGCCTTGACAGCTGCTGTGCCTCACTCTTGAGGGAGACAGGAAGAAACTGTGGAAAGCAAGTCACCGCTGCATCCAGCTTCCTTCCTGTGCTCAGGGCCCACCATTCTGCTTGTTTGGCCCTTTCCCCTCTGTGCCCCTTCCTGCAGAGATGAGGACCCAGTCAGAAGAATGAAGAATCGCAACCATCACTTGTACGGTTTGATTTTCTTCCTGCACTCGAGGAAGAGCCTCCAGTGTTTGCATTGTTACAACTCATAACAATCCCTTGTTATGAGACGAGTCATCAAAACATGCCTATTGTGCCTTAAATCTCACAAAAGACATCAAAAATCAGCGCATGTCTACTTAAAAGCTTCCCTTTTGATAGCCACACCAATTACATATTTAAAAAGCGGCAAGGTTCTGGTTGGGTACTTGTGAATCGGGCTCTTTCCCTCCTGTGTGATTTGTCTGCAGACTTCAGAGATGAGCAGGTTTTATAATAGGGTTTCAGCCAGGCTAAATCACAATGGCAGAGGCTTATGCAACTGCTGAAAACCTAGGAGTTAAAAATGGAATAGTCTTGCAGAGTGGGGAAGGTAATAATATCAGTGATGTGAAAATAGAAAGTAAGAAATTAGTATTTCAGCAATTCAGGTCTGTTACCCACATTTTTCTGCACCAGAAGAGTTTGGTGTCATTTTCCAGAATAAATCCAAAGTGCAACCTCTTATTAGAAAAATCAAACAATGTTCTCATAAAGTCTGCCCTCTGCCCTCAATTAATCCAGGGTCAAGAGCCATTTATTACTGATTTTTTTTTTGCCATCAAACACATTTTGTGTTTGTTAGAATCCCTGTGTTCGCTAATGCCCATAAAGGAACAGATTTTAGGTTTTTATAAGTGGGTTTTTGTTAATTTGCTATTTTAAAAATACTTGTGAGACCTTTACAGTTGCCATGGCGATACAATTTCCATAAACATGATTTTTGTGGGGAGTTTTGCACATTGAGGGATGAGGTTGATATGCAGTGTTGGGGGGAAAGTAGGTGGTGAATTTGGCAGCCACCCCATGGCTGTTTCCCTCAATGCTGCAAATAAATTCTAAGAACCCATGACACAGCAGGACCCTGGGTCTCTACTAGTACCACCGTTGGCATCTTCTGGAAGGCGGGCCTGGTCAGGTGAGAAGGAAAGAAAACATCTACCCAATAGGATGGTGGCTCACAGGCCTTGATACTTAACACTCATCCTGCCCAGGTCAGACTGACCTGAGGCCTTTCCCTAAACATCTGGGTTTCAAAAGGCCTTTGAGGACTAGACTACCTGGAGCCATGCAAGTAGTGTGAGGCACCAAGGGCTCTTTTTCTCTGTCAGTCACATTGCCCAAAAGTCCCTTGACTGTACAATACTGCTAAGGCAGCATACATGTGCAGTGGAAGATGGGAAAGAAGGATTAGCTGTAAAACAGACAAGAGCACATTGCTATGGTTTTGTTGTCAACTAGACCTTTTTAGTCATCTTGGGTGGGTCTCTGAGGAAGTTCACAGGAAGGCAGCCCTCTCAGGAGGGGGCAGGATGTAAAGAAGTTCAGGAGAGCTAGAAACAAACATCCCTTCCTGGGAGGGCAGTGCAGGAAGGAAATTCCACAGACTCAGGAAGCCAGTAAGTCTGGGATAGGGTTGCAAGACCCTGCCCTAAGGCTATATAAAGGGGAAAGAAATCTCTCCCTTTCCCCTGCCTGTTTTGCTGGTGTGCTTATGGTGTTGGTGATGGGTTTTTTTCCTCTCTCTTTGCTTGGAACTGTGAAAGGGGGCCAGCCTCTTTCACCGTTATGGAACGTCCCTTGAATCTATAACTTCAATAAATCCTTTCCTCCCATAAACCGCCTGGCTTGGAGGGTCATCCCAACAATGTGTGGCTGACTACGACACACATTAAATAAGAAATACTTTTGGGGGCTGGAGAGATGGCTTAGTGGTTAAGGTATTTCCCTGCAAAGCCTAAGGACCAGAGTTCAATTTCCCAGTACCCACGTAAAGCCAGATGCACAAGGTGGCACATATGTCTGGAGTTCATTCTCTCTCTCTCTCTCTCTCTCTCTCTCTCTCTGACTGCCTCTTCCTCTCACTCTATCTGAAACAAATAAATAAATATTTTTAAAAACAGAAATGCTTTTATACTCATCTGAAATACCAATGACTAAGGAAAAAGGTTTATCAGAGAAAGTAGTTGGTTTCAGTGAAGCAGTCACTTAGAAGGCACTTTAGCTGGAAAGCATTGGCTTCTTGCTTAAGTCCACAAGTAACTTGGAGCAGGCTGAAAGCCGGGTATCTCTGCCTTTGCTGTGTGTCTGTCTCCTTTACTACGGTTCAAACTCCTGCTTGACTCTACCTACCTAACCTGTCTCACTTCTCCTCAAGGCTGAAGGCAAAGAGATAAGTCATGGTCTTAAATCCAGCAGTCACCTTCATTCCAGGAAGAGTGAAAACCTCACAGGACAGACCCCCCACCCCCACCCAGGCCCCTCCAGTAGAGAATTATCCACAGTGGTGGGCAGGCAGCTCCTCAAACAAAGACTTCCTTGGACCACCTTGCTAGACTCGAGCTGAAAGAATGATGGTGAGGGTCACACCTTGACCAGGACTGCTTAATTATGCAGACTTCTTGCTCAGCCCTTCCTGTTTAAGCCCAAAGCTCATGTCAGTACCGCAGAGATGGATTTGGGCTATTCCTCTTCCAGTTATGGACATAGTGAACATATCTCCTTTCTCTGCTTCTCACCACTACTCATCTCTTTAGTTGATGTCTCAGGATGAGTGATGGAGACTAGCGTGTTGGGGCTGCCAGAGCCATGGATTTTGCCATAAAACCCCAGTTGCAC
>PVHP010036124.1:0-18118 GCA_004024765.1 Zapus hudsonius | reverse complement strand
GGGGGGGGGACCCTACTGTGCTCTTGAGCCAGACAAGAGTAGGTTCTGTTCCTTCTATGTGTCAGCAGCACTGGGCAAAACAAGAGTAATTGCTTCAGAGCCCAAACTAATCTAGGGTCCCTAGGAATAGTTGTGGGCGCCTAGTCAGGAGAGAAATTGAGAGAGAGAAATGGAGACAGTGTATATACAGGAAATGGTTGTATTGATCCTCTGTCCCAGATTGTTGCTGTGGTCAGACTACAGTATCCACATGAGATATGTAGCAACGGGGACTGGTGTCCTGCCCCTCACACCCCCCCCCCTGCACCAAAGTGTTTGTTTAATTTGTATCATTTTGCTTACTATTCAGCTCAAAATGGGGGAATTGTGGTTGGCATCAGGATTTTAATTCTCAATACCTAAATAGAAGGAACTTGGCTAAGAGTCCTTGGTATTTGTCATGGTTTGATCCAATTGTCCCCCACAAACAAATGAATGTGTTCTGTGTAATTGATCCTCAGCTGATGGCAATTTGGATTTTACAACCTCGCTGGAGCTGTGTTGTTGGGGGTGGGCTTATGGGATTATAAGCCAGCTTCCCCTTGCCAGAGTTTGGCACACCTTCCTGCCACTCTTTCCAGTGCTGTGTCAGAGGTGATGTCCACCCCTCTGCTCATGCCATCGTTTTCGCTGCCAGGATGGAGTCTCCCCTCGAGTCCATAAGCCAAATAAACCCATTCCTCCACAAGCCACTTTTGTTTGGGTTCTTTCTGCGCAGCAACTTAGAATGCTGACCGCAACAGTATTGCATCATAAATTATGGGGTTTTGTTAAGGAGTGAGTTTGGGGAGGGAGGAGTGATAGTGTGTGAGAAGTAAAAGGCCAGAGGGTATGGTCCAGAGAGTTTAAGGTGTGTACTGTGTGAGGGTTCTGCTATGTTCCTGGGCACAAAGCTGGGATCTTTATAGCTTAAGGCTTTTGGTTACCAAAGGAAGCTGTAGGGAGAGATCTAATTATGATATCTCGGGACTTCATACCAGCTAGAAGGGTATATTCCCTGTCCCAGTAGTTGTAAGTCCAGTTTCTAGAAGTTGCATTGATTAAAGAAAATTACACAAGAAAATTATACAAGAGAAAACATGACATATAATTATCTTTTTAAAAAATATTTTATTTATTCATTTTCAAGCAGAGAGAGAGAGAGAGAGAGAGAGAGAGAGAGAGAGAGAGAGAGAGAGAGAGAGAGAGAGAGAGAAAGCACCAGGGCCTTGTGGGTCTGGCTTATGTGGGTACTGGGGAATTGAACGCAGGGCCTTAAAAACTAGAGGCAAGTGCCTTAACCACTGAGCCATCTCTCCAGCCCCACAATTATCTTAATATAGCTATTTATTTCAAAATTTTGCAATTCCAGAAATTGCAAAATCCAGAAACACATGGATTATACTGTGGTTGTATGGTGGAGTTAAGAGTATACTCATCACTTTGCATCTTTAATTTTTATTTATTTATTATTCATTTATTTACAAGCAGAGAGAGAAGAGAGATAGACAAGAGAGAAAGGGGGAGAGAATGGGCATGCCAGGGCCTCTAGCCCCTGCAAAGAATCTCCATATACATGGGCCACTTTGTGTATCTGGCTTTACATGGGTACTGGGGAACTGAACCCAGGTTGTTAGGCTTTGCAGGCAAGCATCTTAACTGCTGAGCCATCTCCCCCTTTAAACATTAGGCGTTATACAGAGATTGTAACAGACAGGAGCTTGCTCCTATTTGGCTGGACCAGAAAGCAGGCAAGGAGAATGCTGGTGCTCAGCTGGCTCAGTCTGGGAGCCTAGCCCATGATGGCCCATATTTAGAACAGGTCTTCTCCCCTTAGTTAATCTTCTGTACAAATACCCTCAGAGGATGTGCCCCACTAATGCCTTAGACATTTATTTTTAATCTAATGAAGTTGACAATGTAAATTAACCATCACACTATCTTCAGTGAAATAAGAATGCATCGCTTCATTCATTTATCATCCCACTTTCCTTTGCCAGCCTGGCAGTCCCGCAGAATCCTATTCACTCTAGGTGCTCACTATTCCTGCCACATCTTAGGGGCCTATTGATGCAGGATTTGGGGGTTCAGAAGGGGTCTCCCAAATTTATGATCCCTGATTTTGGATCCTTAACCCTATTTGTTTTTAAACAAAAATTTGATAAAAACAGACTCAAGAAGGATAAATTATGAATTACTGAGTTTATTTAGGAAGAAATTCTAAATCATGAGGTTCATTTAGGGGAAACTGGGATCTAGGAAAAGGCTGGAGCAGATTCACGAGAGTGTGGAAGACAGGACCTAGAGGCTCATGTAGATGTAGATGACACATGTAGGAGTTACTGCATGAGCCCTGAGCCTCCTCATGGAAGAAAAGGAAGAGGTTAAGTGGTGATGGCTTAAGGAAGAACAGCAGAGAGATAGTTCCAAGCAGAGTCCAGAAACTTCAGATAAGACATGGACAGTGAGTGGTTACCCTGAGTTGAGAGGTATTACACATGTAGCAGGCCTGAGTTTAGAGGAAATACCCACCTGCTAGATCTACAGTTTAAAGGAAATACATACAAGGTAGACTCAGAGATCAGAGAGAAACCGTGCACGTAATCAAAGTGAGAAGGTATCCCATGGCATAATAGAGGGAGGCAAGTAGAAAACAACCCAGGCTAAGACACAGTGCTCTCCCCTACGTACCCAGCTAGGCTGGAGAGAGGAGAGCCAGACTTACCTGTGTCCGGACAGAGCTCACAGGGCAGAGAGAGGCCTGAGAACAGCACGGACAAACCTTCTAGTCAACTAAAAATGGATTGTGTCCTCAGACTCAGGTATGTAAGGGGAAGACCTGATTGGTTTGCAGAGTCAAAGGGCTGACCCAAAGGCTAGCCCACCTCAGTAGTGTGCTAAACTGTGGGCAACAGGGGGTGCTGCAGCCGTGGTTCGGGAAACTGGATCAGGCCATGAGTTCCATTCCTGCTAAGGTGGGGTGGCATCTTTCCTATTTGGCCTCCTGTCCCTAATTACAACTGGATTCAAAGAAGCCAGCTTTCTGCTGTTTCTCCTCTGAATAGTGGGCGAGGGTAACAAGGAAGAAGAGGAGATAACTGGCTTCTTGAGATGGCAGTCGGCTGTGTGCTTGCCTCTATGACTTAATAGTTTGTGATGTATTTCTGAATCTTGGTCTTCTGGGTAATCGTGGACAAAATGTATGGCATTGTTTGGTGTTTGTTGATCACTGTGCTGAAAACACAAAGAATTTACAATGTGTATCATACAGTAGGAAGTACTTACTATGATTATGCCAATTTAAAGGATGAGATTGGAAACTTGGGAACATGGGGGCTGGGGATGTGGCTCAGTGATTAGAGCGCTTGCCTAGCATGCATGAAGCCCTGGGTTTGATCCCCAGCACTACATAAACCAAGCACGGTGGCTCATACCTGAAATTCCATGCACTTGGGAGATGCAGGCAGGAGAACCAGGAGTTCAAGGTCATCCTAGGCTACATAGCAAGTTCCAGGTAAAGCTGGCTACGTAAAACCCTGTCTCACAAAGAAGGAAGGAAGGAAGGAATGAAGGAAAGAGAAAGGGAAGGGAAGGGAAAGATGGGGGAAGGAAAAGGGAAGGGAAGGGAAGAGAAAGGGAGGGAAAGGAAGAGAAGGGAAGGGAAGGGAAGGGAAGGGAAGGGAAGGGAAGGGAAGGGAAGGGAAGGGAAGGGAAGGGAAGGGAAGGGAAGGGAAGGGAAGGGAAGGGAAGGGAAGAAAAGCAAAGCTTAAGGAACATGTGTTGTAGTGCAGTCAATAGTTGAACCCAAAGTCCAAGCCCAGATCCCTGGCTTGTACCCACTGCTTCAGGCCCTCCACACACTGTTGTACTGATAACACTGACTTAATAAAATGCTTCTGACACTCTACCATCATCAATTGCTCTGGTCTTCCTGAGGAGCAGTTAGGTGAGTTTTTGATTATTTTGTTTTCGACTCTTTTGGGCATCTTAAGAGAAGGCTGGTCATTAGACAGCAAGGTCAGCAAAGGAAATCATCAAAGATAAAATAAGGACAAGGAAATTGTGATTGTAGTCTCTGTATCAGGATTCATCAAATTAAATATTGGTAACTACAAACTCACAGAAGGTGGCTTAAAAAATGTAAGCAGGGAAAGAGAGAGAGAATGAGAGAGAGAGAGAGAGAGAGAGAGAGAGAGAGAGAGAGAGAGAGAGAGAGAGAACTGCAAACTCCAGATGCATGTGCCACTTTGTGCATCTGGCTTTATGTGAGTACTGGGGAACCGAACCCTAGTCATTAGGCTTTGCAGGCAAATGCCTTAACCACTGAGCAATCTCTCCTGCCTGCAGTTGTCTTCTTTTAAAAGCAAGTGGTTGTGTTGTAGTTTGGATATAAATTAACTCCAAAAGTGTTCCCTGAGAGGTGATCGGACAAGAGGAGCTAACCCCATCAAAAGATTAATTGATTGCTGAGTTCATAGCTGAATGTTCTATTAGAAGGTGGGGCCAAACTGGAGGAAGTAAATTGCAGAGAGAAGGCATGTGTTTTTAGGTTGTACATTGCCCCTAAACCCTTTCTCTTTCTCTCTGCTTTCAGTCCGCCATGAGGTAAATAGCCTCCTTGCTCTATGCTTCTGTCCCCATCCTGCCCCCAAGACATTCCACCTCTCCTCAGGCGTAAAGCAATGGAATCAGTTGACCTTGGACTGAAACCTTTGAAACTATGAGAAAAAAAAACAACACGTTTCTCCTTCCATATTTTGTCACAGTGCCAGACAGCTGACTAGAGCATCACAGATGCTCATGTTTATTCTGAAACAGATTCTGGACTCACAGGCACTATCTCATCGGATCCTTGCTAACAAGCCAGCTGGATATGAAGATTATCGTATTCATTCTCCAGAGGCATCAACCCGTTCAGTGGAAGTGTATGAGTTGTTGAGTTACAACCAAGCACAACTTGACCTGTTAATTCACCAGTGTTTTCCTCTCCATTAATTGCCTTCTTGCTTCCTGGAGCTGTAAATCCATCAGTATGGAAGAATAAGCACCCTCACAGACCCGTTTAAATCTTGTGCAACACTCAGTGGGAAAGAATGTCGTCCACAATGGGGTTGGGCAGCCAATCCACACCAGGTATTCAGCACCCAGCCACAAAGCAGCTCTGAAATTTGAGAAATGAACTGGTTGTTGCTGGGTGACAATAACAAAAGCATCCTGTATGTCTGTTAGAAATGGCAAGAGTTGTTGTCAAGAGTCTCACACACAGCCAGGCGTGGGAGTGGATACCTGGAATTCCCGGTTCCCAGAAGGCTAAGGGACTCTCAGCGAGTCCCTGTCTTCAAAAACCTAAATCACTAAGTAAATAAGAAGTAAATAAAGGAGTTTCATGTGCATCTATCCCTAAATACCAGCAAGCAGGAGGCATCAGGGTTACATGTTATTTCTGAGATGGCCCACCCTGCTTTCAAACCTCAGTTCTAGCTAGCATTCAATAGCTGTGTGACCCTCGGTAAATTTCCTGAGCACCAGTTTGTAATCTGTACACCAGTGAGTTAAGCCTCTGTTTAGGGCTGCCTTCCCACCCTGCTCCTGCCCAGGCAGCCAGATGGGAAGGGGAGGTGCACATCTGCTTCATGCCAGCAGGGGGCACCATTTTGCCATTGGAATCTGAGTCATTGAGGAACCCTTGTTTATATTGGTCGTGGCCCCATCTAACCTCTAAGAAGATTTGATTTTAGTCCTCAGGGTTTTGTGATGAGGGCAGAGAGATAAGACACCCGTATAAAAGAATTCAGTAATGATTAATGCCAGTATCCGAGAGAGTATCCAGCGATGGATATTAACAAATTAAAAAGAAAAAAGCATATAAAATATAGTTGTATCAGTTCACTGAACATAATCTGCATTCATGGTGTACAGTTTAATAGTTGAGGGGATTATAGTAATAAAAGTCTCTCTACCCCCAGACCCCCAAACCTTAGTCTCTCAGTTCAAACCGTTTTAGTCTGGCACCAGGTGAGCTAGCCACACCCTACAACATGGACATGGTGGAAAAAAAAAAGAATTATTTCTTTAGAGATGATTACATTCTGGAAAGTATACAGACTTATAAGTTAGTGATATATTTCAAACTTAGATTCAATAAATGAATATTAAAATAAAAACAATAATAAAAAGTGTCACTACTAGTTTAAATTAACTAGTTTTGCAATGACATCCCACAAAGCTGTCCATTATTTTAACTTTTTAATGACAGCTTCCATAATTATAGACATTAAACCATTATGATTCCCTCTCCACCCTCCCTCATAGCTCTTCCCTTCTCAATTAGTCTCTGTTTTGTTTCGGTATCATCATCTTTTCCTCCCATTATGTGTAGGTATTATCAGGCACTGTGAAATCATGAATATCAAGGCCATTTTGTGTCTGGAAGTTTGCGTTGTAAGCAGTCCTACCTTTCCTTTGGCTCTTACAATCTTTCTGCCACCTCTTCCACAATGGACCCTGAGCTTCAGGCAGGAAGTGTGGTAGAGATGTCTCAGTGCTGCACACTCCACTGTCATTTCTTCTCAGCATTATGGTGTCTTTTGTGTTATCCCAGTGGTCACCGCCATCTGCAAAAGAGAAGCTTCTCTCGACAGGAGTGAGAGAAGCATTATTATATGGGTATACTTATTTTTAAAAAATATTTTATTTATTCATTTTCAAGCAGAGAGATACACAGAGAGATACAGACAGAGAGAGAGAGCACCAAGGCCACCACCTTGTGGGTCCGGCTTATGTGGGTCCTGGGGAATTGAACCCAGGGCCCTAGGCACTGGAGGCAAGTGCCCCAACCGCTGAGCCATCTCCCCAGCCCTATACTTATTTTTTTAAAGTGCTTGTAAGGCAGTTTGGTGGGTATTATATACATATACATATATATATATATATATAGACAACAGCAGGCATTAATCTCCTGGGGCTATGACCTCCCCCACTATAGGTTTTTTACTAGGTCTTCAGTAGCAGGCATGCTTTCCCTCCCATGCAGTGGGCTTCCAGTCCAATTAGAGAGCAATTGATTTTCCCCACAATAGACATGTCACTATTGCCCCAGTTGGCACATTTGGCCTGGCTGGCCAGTCTTAAGGCTTACAAGGTCCATTGCTGTTTACCACCATTGATGACTTCTCTCTCCCATAGGGCTGCATGCAGCCATAGCTTTTCCCAGATTTCTCTGAGCTGGTTATCAAGGAGGAGGTTTTCAGCTCAGTTCCAGCTTGATTTCTCAGTGACCTGCAGCCCAAGCATTTGTGGTCTTCAGCAATAGGGTCTTACCATATCATTCTGGTGGGCAACCACAAGCCTTGACAATGGACTTTAGTAATGTTTTGGTGGCCTCAGGAACCTCCCTGGCCAACAACTCACTGGAAGTTATCCCATCCCTGCCACTAAATTTTTTCTAGTAACAATCTATGGTTACTGGCTGTGTCATTATATGAGGGAGGACATGCAATGTTTGGCTTTCTGTGCCTGAGTTACCTCATTTACTATGATCCTTTCCAGATATCCATTTCCCTGCAAATTTCACAATTTCATTTTTCTTTACAGATGAATAGTATACCATTGTATAAATGAACCACATCTTCATTATCCACTCATCAGTTGAGAGACATCTATGCTGGTTCCATTTCCTAGCTATTGTGTAAATAGAGCTGCAATAAACATGGATTATCTCTCTATCTCTCTTGTGTGTGTGTGTGTGTGTGTGTGTGTGTGTGTGTGTGTGTGTGTGTGTGTGGTGCTGAGGACCAGGACCGATCCCAGGGCTAGGCAAGTGCTCATCCACTGCGCTAAATTCCCCACCCCCATGAGCAAGTATCTCTAGGGTAGTGACTAGAGTCCTTAGGCTATATGCCAAGGAGTGGTATACTGGGTCATATGGTAAATCTATTTCAGCTGTCTCAGGAACCTCCACTCTGCTTTCCACAATGGCTGTACCAGTTTGCATTCCCACCAACAGTGTAGAAGAGTTCCTGTTTTTCTGCACCTCGCCATCATTTATTGTTATTTGTTTTCTTGATGGTAGCCAATCTCACAGGAGTGAGATGGAATCTCAGAGTAGTTTGCTAAGGAGGTAGAACATGTTTTTTGATGTTACTAGTCCATTTGTAGTTCTTTGTTTTCAAGCAGAAGGAGACAGAGAGACAGAGAGAATGGGCGCGGCAGGGCTGCTGCCAACAAACTCCACATGCATGTGCCACCTCGTGCATCTGGCTTTATGTGGGTACTGGGGATTTGAACTCGGGTCCTTAGGTATTGTTAGTAAGTGTCTTAACTGCTAAGCCATCTCTCTAGCTCAAAGCTGTCCATTCTGATGCAATCCTGAAATCTTTTGTCATGTAAGTAATTTCCACATCTTCTATACATTAATACCTAACATATATCTAAAATATATTAAAATGATAAAAATATATAATACAAATACAAATACAAATATGTAACAAAAAATTAAAAAGAATTGATCAGATCCAAGTCAAGGGTTTTAGTTCTTCCCAGATTGATTAAAGAGACTCCCTACACTTGAACAAGTGGCATAGGCCTTTAACTACTGAGCCATCTCTCTAGCCCTACTGCCTCCCTTTTTATTTTTTTTAAGTATGTGATCAGTACAAACTTTTAAATCTAGTTTTTGCATATGTGTGTGGCCACACCAGGGTCTCTTGCTGCTCAGGGACACCAGACACTAGTGTTATTTTTGGCATCCAGGTCTTGCTTTATGTGGGTGGGCAAGTGGGTGCTGGGGAATTGAGCCCAAGCCAACAGGCTCTGCAAAGCCCTCCTGCCAGTGAGGTCTCATTTTTGCTTCCACCATCTTTTTTCTTCTGCCCTTTTCTTCCCCTTTCTCCTGCTCAAGCCTTCCATAACCATCATTCTACTACACTTATGTTTGACACTTCAGATGAGTATTACTGTTGGCAGATTCATATCGTACAGTCCAGGCCAACCTCAAACTCAGAACCCTACTGTGCACTCTCCCAGTGCTGGGATGACAGGTGGGCACCACAGCACCCAGCTTGATTTTTAAATTCTACACGTGAGATCATGTAGCGTTTCTCGTTTTGCACTTGGCTGATTTGAATTCCCATGTCATCTTGCAGCTTCACCCATGTTGTTGCGAAGGGAAGCTTTCCATTTTAAGGTCGAGTATCATTCCATTGTGCACGTACACCCCTATCGATAGACAGTTCCATTGGTTCCATAACCTGGATGTTGTGAATAGTGCTGTGAGAAATGTGGGGGTGCAAATATATATATCTCCATCCATATCTCCAGGAGTGTGATTGCTGGAGTATATAGAATTTCTCCTTTTAGTTGAGAAACCACCATACTATTTTCCAGAATGACTGTATTAATTGTAGACATCCTATCTGGCATCCCTGGAGGAAGGAAGAAAAGAGACAGACTTCCCCCACCCAAGGGACACCCCTATCCAAGTCCCAGGGTCTCAAAGGGGAACAGGGATTATTAAAGATGGCCTGCTTATTTATGCAAAACATCTTCAACTTGCATAGTTTGCAGGACAATTTTAAAGTCTGATATTTGGGGCTAGAGAGTATACAGGGATGCGGAGCATCAAAATATCTACACACTATTTTCAGGGGTGCTGGTAGCAGAGGTTTTTCTTACAGGATTCAGGAGACATTTCATGAAGAAACTTCTTGGCTTCAAAGTCCTAAAAGCTTCCTTCTATCCTAGGGGTGGAGGAGTGAACTCCCTCCATTCAAGTCTGAGCAAAACTGTTCAGAATTAATATATTAATGCACTGACTTATCTAAAATATTTTTATGTTAATATATTAAGCTCAGACTAGTTTCATGTTTTTCCAATCATTATATCTTAAGCATAAACATCTTTTTAAAAAATATTTTATTCATTTTCAAGCAGAGAGATACAGAGATACAGAGAGAGAGAGAGAGAGAGAGGGAGGGAGGGAGAGAGAGAGAGAGAGAGAACGCACCAGGGCCACCATCTTGTGGGTCTGGCATATGTGGGTACTGGGGAATTGAACCTGGGACCTTAGGCACTGGAGGCAAGTGCCTTAACCGCTGAGCCATCTCTCCAGCCCTCTTAGACATCTTTTAGACGATTTTTGTGTGTTCATATACGTGTGTGTATGCATATGTGTATGAGTATGCATGCAGAGCAGAGGTAGATGTTGGCTTTTCTTCAGTTGATTTCCTTCTGATTCTCTGAGACAGTGTCTCTCACTGAACTTAAATGCTTATTGATCCAGCTAGCTGGCCAGTGAGCCCCACAGATTCCTTGTTTTCACCTCCCCAGTGCTGGGATTATAGGCACACACCTGCAAGTCTGGCATTTTATGTGGGTGCTAGAGAAGTAATCTCAGGTGCTCCTTCTTGTGGGACAAGCACTTTACCACAAAGCCATCTCCCCAGCCCCTGAAAACACATTTTTTTTTGTTTTTTCAAGGTAGGGTCTCGCTCTAGTCCAGGCTGACCTGGAATTCACTATGTAGTCTCAGGGTGGCCTCCTACCTCTGCCTCCTGAGTGCTGGGATTAAAGGAGTGTGCCACCATGCCCGGCTGTCAAACACAATTTCTGATGGCCATGAAACCCTATCCCTTGCATTTATCCTAATTATATCCAAATATCCTATTGCTGTTAGACACTTACTAGTATTTTTATACTCCATTTTTAATTGAGAACCTTAACGCATAAACATATTGCAATATTGGTCATATTCCCATGGTGTTAGACTTTTACATTCCCTCTTCCCCACCATTCCACTGAGAGCCTTCCTCTCTAAGGCTATTGGTAATCACTGCAGGGTCATGAATGTGCCAGTCAGTTTCTGTGAGGGAGCACAATGCTTTCTCTAAAGAGATGTGGTAGGCACTCAAAACTTACCACTTTAAAAATATAATTATTTGCAAGCAGACAGAGACAGAGAAAATGGGCACCCCAGGGCCTCCAGCCACTACAAATGAGCTCCAGATGCTTGCTCCACTTTGTGCATCTGGCTTTATGTGGGTACAGGGGAATCAAACCTGGGTTCTTAGGCTTTGCAGAGAAGCACCTTTGCTGGCAGAGCCATCTTAAATAATTTTAAGCCTCACTTAAATAATTTTATTGAGGCTGGTGAGAGGTGATACACAATTAATCTCAGCACTCAGGAGTCAGAGGTAGGAGGATTGAGGTTACCTGTGGTAGTTTGACTGAATGTCCCCCAATAGATTCAAAAGTATATTAAAGATTTGTCTCCTGGCTGGAGGAGGTGTCACCTTAGCCTGGCCTCCTAGGGTATTTCTAAGGTGGATGTTAAAATTCCAGTGATACATATGGAAAGAGCAGTCTGAGTTGAAATCTGGCAGTCCTGTTGTTTTGTTAGTTGGAGTTGAAGTGTGCTGGCTGGAGGTGATGGTCTCTCTGCTTGGATCTTTGAAAGGGGGCCATCCTTTTTCTTCATTATTAAAATTCCCTGAATCTGTTACTGTAGTAAATATTTTCCTCCCAAAACTGTGCCTGGTTTGGAGATTCATCCCAGTGGCATGTGGCTGACTATGACAGACCCTATGTTGAAAAATCAAAAAGTGAAAAAATAAGGAAAGGAAAAAAAGAAAAACTTGTTTAACCAGGAGTGGTAGCATACACCTTTAATCCCAGAACTCTGGAGGCAGAGGTAGGATGATTACCATGAATTAGAGTGAGTTTCAGGCCAGACTGGGGTAGAATGAGACCCTATCTCAGGAGGGGAGGGGAGCCAACCAGAAAAAACAAAACAAAACAAAACAAAACTGGCTTTTCCCCAGGTTCTGGTTGCAGCAGAGGTGACCTCTGGCTCTGGGAATTGGAGAGAGATGCACCAAGGAAGCAACTTATCACTTTAATTTTTTTCATTTGGGTGAGAGAGAGGGTTAGGGAGAGAGACAGAGAGACAGAGACAGAGAATGGGGTACAGCAAATGAGCACCAGGTGCATATGCCACTTTGTGCATCTGGCTTTATGTGGGTAACGAGGAATTAAACCCAGTCCATCAGCTTTGCAAACAAGTGCCTTTAACCACTGAAGAACTTCTCCACCCATCACTATTTTTTAAAGATTAAATATTGCAGAGATAAGCATCTGTTGTAGTTACCATTGTGTAGCTGGGACAAAATTCCTGACAAAAAGCAGCTGATGGAAGGAAAAAGTTTATCTTGGCTTACATTTTTAAGAGGGGAAAAGATTTGGCTGGGAACTGGGCCAGGAGTTATGTTTGCCAGTGTCCTGAGAACCTGAGCAAAGTTGAATGTGACAGAACAGAAAGACTGGATATAATACAGTTTGCAGCCAGGCGTGGTAGCTCATGCCTTTATTCTCAGCACTTGGGAGGCAGAGGTAGGAAGATTGCTGTTAAGTTTACTCAGTGAGTTCCAGGTCTGCCTGGGATAGAGTGAGACCTATCTCAAAACAAAACAGAGAAAACAACAAAAAATAAGTTTGTCATAGGAAATAAAATGTGAAAAGGTTTTGGGACTCAGAGACTGCATTTCTTCATTTTTGAAATGGGAATATTTATTCTGTGCCATTCTGTGTTGGACGTATTTAATTTATATTTTGATTTTACAGGTTCACAGCTTAGAGTCTTGAGTCTCTTATGAGACTTTGGATTTTTTTGCATTGTGTTGGGATTGGTACAGACTATGGGGACCTTAGCTGAGCTGGAAATATTATGTAGACTCAGGGTGGCCTCAAACTCATGGTGATTCTCCTATCTCTGCCTCTGGAGTGCTGGGATTAAAGGCATGTGCCACCACAACCAGCATATGGGGACTTTTAAAGTTGGGCAGAATGCATTTTGCATCATAAGATGCTTGAGAGTTTGCGGGATAGAATGTGGTAGTTTGAATGTAAAATGTCCCTCATGCTCAATCCCCAAGTGGTGGCACTTTGGGAGGTGGAGATGTGTCACTGGAAGAGACCAGCTACAAGTGCAGTACTTAGCCTGCTGCCACCCAGATATGTGGCTAATTCCTGATAATGCCAAGCTGAAACCTCCTTGTAAGCCTGAAACAAACCCTTTCCTCCCATAAACTGCTTCTGGTCAGATGTTTTGCCCTGGCAATGAGGAATTAGGTAAAGAAGATTTTAAATGCAAGAAAATGCAGGGTCATGGAAAAAGGGAGAAAGGAAGAAGACAGAAAGTGACGAGGGACAAAAGAGGAAATTACATAGGACAAGAGCCAGAGAGAAGGAGCAAAGAGAATCTGGCAAAGTTCTTTGACACTCCCGAGGGGTCTGTACCTGGATCCCATCAGGTGTCCAAATGTGGTCTAGCTTCAGAATTCAGTCTTCCCATAGAACTCAATATGTCACCCCAAACTCCCAGGACCCTGATTATCATGCAATGGGCACAGATAGCAGCAGGGTCTATGGATAAAAAATTGGGAAGAGGAATGGGAAAGCTAAAGATACTTTGGAGGGAAATGGGGTTATTACTAAGATGGGACAGAGGTCCATGGTATTCTCAGGATCTGCATGGGTCATTAGGTGAGGAAGCTAGGAAGGGGTGAGCAACGTCCTCAGATCACAACAAGGTTGGTGGTCTTTTGGAAATGCCTTACTCTGCTTCTGCTGGTCTTTGGGGTGGGGACAGCAGGTTCATATCTGAGCACAGGTTGGGCTATTCTTTGGTTCCTTCCACTCTTCATTTCTACAGGGCCTCCAATCTCATGCTCACCCAGTCACTGTGGGTTTTCAGAGATAGTAAATGTCAAGTTGAAAAGTCCATGGAGCTTAGTTTTCAGTCCCTGATAGAGACGAGCTGGTTTCCAGAGTAAGAGAATGAGGACTGTTTCCTGCACCTGACACATGGCTGCTCCATAGTCATCGGGGGAATCTTCTTGTCCAGTCTCCAGACAGATGATAGGAACTTGAGGACACCGACACCATCAAGGAAGATGCAGACCCAGAAATGTCTTGTCTAGTGGCATCATGTTTATTTTGTGAGAAAGCAAAATTTAGAACTTTCCCAAAGGCACTTGTGAGGCACAGAAATAAAGGCAGTTAAGGTAAGGGCTGACTCCTTACTCCTGCCCTAGAACTCCAGGGGATATACAGAATGTATATAGCCCTCAGGGATATAAAGGACACCCTTATCAGACAAAACAAACAAACAAACAAACAAAAAAACCCACACAAGTTCCAGTGTTCCAAGGGGGAAGAGAAGAAGAAGGAGGAGGAAAAGGAAGAGGAGGGGCTAAATAGGTAGGCTGGTTGTTGAAACTAAAAAGATGCTTCCTCCCATCAATCTTAAAGTCTGGCATTCACTACTGGAGGTGCTGGGCCCATCCACTTCTCTCCTGGATGAAGAAAACCACAAATGTAAGCAGGCATGTGGGTCTCAGGTGTGCTGGCAGCAAGGAGTACCACCACAGGGCCTCAGGACTTTCCAAGGGAGAAGACCCATTTCCCTGCACCAACCTTGGAAAGCATTGCCCTTGTGAGGTCTCCTTACCGGAAGTGTCAAAAATATATTTGCTCTGAACCTTTCCTTCAAGCCAACTGATATAATAGGGCTGAGGCTGGGGTCAAAGGTTAGAGTGAGAACTTGGAACTTACCCAGCAGGAATGCCAACAACTCCAAACGGTCACAGCCGAATAACATGTGGGCTTTGCCATCTATATGGGCCACAGTGACAGGCAACCCAAAGGCCTGGAGAAAGCAGAGTGTAGGGAGGAAGGTGAGAGACAGGGGCTTATTAGGGTGGAGTGTTTCCAGGTAACACAGAAGCA
This sequence comes from Zapus hudsonius, assembly GCA_004024765.1. Classification (NCBI taxonomy): domain Eukaryota; kingdom Metazoa; phylum Chordata; class Mammalia; order Rodentia; family Dipodidae; genus Zapus; species Zapus hudsonius. The sequence goes on along the minus strand of PVHP010036124.1, from coordinate 3,319 downwards.
AAGCAAGCCAAAAGATGCTTGTCCAGAGGCTCTTCAGCCCCAGCATGTTCCTGCTTCTATGGCACAAGGACCATTTTGTTTGTTTTCTTGATCATCATCGACCTCCTTCTCCACCTTGACTGGGCTCATGGAGAGGATGTGGAGCAGATGGGGGCTTTCTGGGAGGACAGGACTCATGACGGGGAAGCAGCTCTGTTTTTTTTTTTTTCTTTGACAGGAACATGAAGACCCATGGTGATTGCCACTCAGCCTTCAGGCCAGGGCTCTGGAACACACATACAATGCTTACCCCATATTTGCAGGCAGCCTCGGTGGTCTCTTTGAGCTGATTCTTCACCTGGGTAGTGGAGATCTTCTCCAGAAGGCCTTGTGCTTGCTCTGCAGCCAAACCTGCCTTTTCTGCAGCCTAGGGAGATGTCAGAGGACACAGCCATGTCTGTTTTGTAGGGTGAGACATCAGGAGAAAACTGGTTTTTCCCTTTTCTGCACCTATGTTTTCCTGGCAAGTCCTTTGCTCACCTGTAAGCTGAGGGCTATCTCTGTCAAGACTGTCTCCTTTTTCTTTGCTGAATTCAAAGAGCATTGGGCACGGAGTCAGTCATAGAAAGTGAACGCCAGAGGGCTGGGTCTAAGCCCCATGGAGTTTACTGATGATTTTGGAATAGGGTCATGAGAAAGGTTTCTGAGTAGGATAGTTATCAGCTGGAATTAGGACTGGAGTGAGTGCTTAGTGGTTAAGGCATTTGCCTGCAAAACCTAATGGCCCGGATTTGATTTCCCAGTACCCACATAAAGCCAGATGGATCAAGTGGTACATGCACCTAGAGTTTGTATCCTGTAGCTAGACACCCTGGGTCACCCATTCTCTCTTTCTCTTTCTTCTGTCTCTGCTTGCAAATAAAATAAATGAATAAATAAGTAAAATTGGAATTACAGGTTCTTTAATCTCCTGAGGAGCTTTTACAATTCCCAATGTGAGGGTCATACCCTAGAGAATGACATCAGCCTATCTGGGGAGGGTGACTCTCGGGGTGACACTGGGTGCTCCAGGTGATGTTAGAACACTGCCCAGGTTGAAAAGCACTGCAGTGTGACTTCAGTCACTGTCTTTCACAGGCTCAAGCTGTGTTTCACCCCAAATCTTCAAAAATAAGGGAACAGATGAGTAACAGAAATAAGGCACTGGGTGAAATGCTGTGTTGAAACAAAGACTACACCCCAAAAAGTTCAAAGTGGCTTCTTAAAAAGATTAAGTCAAAAGCAGACTAAAGTTAGGATCATCCCTTGCAGGAAATATATCTGGACACTAGAAGATGTCCAGGCTGTTCTTTGTACTTTTAATTTAGGTGAATTGCCATTTCACATATTAAATATAAATATGCCTCAACTATCTTATGTAAATTGGAAGAAATAGACTGTTTTCAGGAGAATGAGAACATGGCTCAGCGATGAAAGGTGCTTGCTTGCAAAGCCTGCCAGTCCAGGCCCAACTGCAATTACTTCACTCTCCACATTGAGCTAGACAGACATTTGTTTGCTGTGACAAAAAACCCTGTCACTGTCATAAGTGGATGTATATATAAAATTTTATATATGATTGCTTTAAATTTCCTGACTGATTCCAAAAGAACATCTTATTTTTAAAGCCCTCAACTCTTTCTGGAATGCATTTTAGTGTTTTCAGTACTTTGATTAGTTCTCAGTAAACATCTTTTCAAATCTGACACTTTTTATTTCCTTTAAAATTTTTATTTATCTACACGTGTATATGTATGGGTGCACCAGCATCTCTTGCTGCTGCAAATGAACACCAGACCAATGCACTACTTTTTGCATCTGGCTTTACTTGGATGCTAGGGAATTGAACCTGGGCTGGTAGACTTTGCAAGCAAGCACCTTTAACAGTGAGTTATCTCCCCAGCATCTTTCTGTTATTTTCAAGACTCCTTGTAAAGCCTGGTTCTACTCTGCACATATTGCTGAGGCTTGTGTTAACCGATTTGGAGTCCTGTGTTGTTCTATGTATCCCATCTAGGGTTCAAACAGTAATCCCTCTAGGATGGATTTTTCATCAGATACATTTTATCAATGTGTTGTCCACTTTGTATGTTTCTTGCAACCAATAAAATATGTCCTTAGTTACAACTTGACATGAATGTGTCCCCTCAGACATTCCTTCTCCATCATCACAAACTTTTCCATAGAAAACTTTTGTCCTCAGATCCCCTGTGACAGTACTGGGGAGGAACTGGACACTTACAGCTAGGATGCTCTGGGGTTCCGTGATATCTTCATCCTACGAAGAAAAAGAAAAAGAACTCTCATCAGGAAGAGAGTGGCAAGGGCAGGGAATGACCTGGGAAGGTCAGAGGTCCTGAAGCTACCTGCCTGTCCCAGTGGGTCCTCAGACCCCAGGCCTTACCCGGGACCAGATGCGCATCCATAGCTCCCTGGACACCTTCTCCAGCATTTCTGGCTGCTCCATGTTCACAGCAGTGAGGAAGCGCATGGCAGATAGACTTCCTGCGGGGACAGGACACTCAGAGGTAGAGCTCTTCTGTTGTTTCCTGATGGAGGGCCCACTCAACCCTGCATGAAAACTCTAAGCTCAACTGCAGTCAGCCTTTCACACCACTTCTGCACAACCTACATGCCTGATGTTCCCTGCTGCCTCATGCTGGGTTTCCCATCCCTGGATGCTTCACCCCGGCACACCTCTCCTTTCCAGCTCTCCATCCCTCTCCATTGTGCTCTTCAACTGTTTCCCACCCTCTTCACCTTTTTCAAGAACGGAATAATAAAAATCCTTGGGCTTTTGGATGGGAACCTGGAAATGCTGGTTGAGGTGTCGAAGGTCACTTGCCATATACTGGGCTTTTCGAGGAACCAGAGCTGGTGGCTTGTTTCCTGGCAATAGAGTTCCACACTTGGTGAGAGACTTGAGGGTCCCAGGCTTGAAGGAACCCTCCCAGGGTGCTGGCAACTTGTTAATGTAGGACAGCCCCTCCAGGCCACAGTAATCAACCACCCAGGAGCACTCCTCGCCCTGAACCAGGGATTCTCCAGTCCTACCACTGTCTTTCATGATCCCAGATATGAGGCAGGGCCGCAAGTGCAGTTTGACGTTCCAGAGGTGCTGATACCTGCACAGGACCTATGGGTGGGGTGCAGAGGTGAGGAAGGAGCCCATTAGGAAAAAGGAGCAAGCCACTTCAGGGCTGTCACCTGAATCTAAGCGCAGCCCAGCTGTCTGCACCAGAACTGTCTGCTGGGGTTAAAAGGACAAAACTCTCTCTGCTGCTTCCACAATCTTTACTGC
>PVHP010036123.1:0-18094 GCA_004024765.1 Zapus hudsonius | reverse complement strand
CTTTCTCCCTGCTGCTAAATTCAAGTTCCCTATTGACCCGTATGGCCGTTGTTGATGCTATCCCGGGACGCGGCCAGGGAGACGCCCGGCGGGGAATCAGGAAGCCTGAACCGAGGAACCATCCCAGACCTAGAGGGAGGTATAAAGGAAAAATTGCCCAACCCGCAGCCCAGAACACACGTCGCTCTTCCTCTTTCCCTAGCACACATTCCGACTGCGAAAGCCATTACCGCCAGCGCGCGAGAGACTTTTTAAATATTTACAGCCCGCTCTCCACACGGTAGCCTGATCCATCTTGTGGGCGCGGAGGCGGGGCGCGGGACTCCGCTCAAGCGGGGGAGCTGAGCCGGGGCTGGGGTTGGGGGGGGCGCTAGCTGCTTCCCTCCACGGCCCCGGGTCCTCGCGGAACCCTCACCTCGCCATCCCAGCTGGGGGGAGTAGACCCGACTGTGCGCCGCGCGCCCCGGGGCCCTGGCTGGGCCCGGCGTCCGGGAGGAGGGAGGACAGGGGAAGGCTGATTTAAAGGTTCTCACCAGGAAGCGAGCGAGCGAGGCACACACCCGAGAGCCGCCGCGCGGTGAAATCCGAGGAGCTCTCTTGGCGAGGAGGGGCTGTCTGAGGCCATTTATCTCTCGCCAGAGTGGAGGCTCGGCTCCCACACCGCCTGCGAGTAACAATGGCAGCAAGCAGCAGCTCTGCACGCGCTACGGTGCATGAATGGATTGCGGAAGATGCCAGCGCTGCGCTCCGCTCCGCTCCGGCGGCTCTCCGAGCGCCCCCTCCCCGCCCCCGCGGCCTCCCAGGGCCCTCGTGGGCTCCGAGCGCCTCGGGCTTCGCAAGTTGGAGCCCACGGCGTGGTCCCTCTCACGTAACCAAGCCCACCCACTACCCCTCCCCCTCCCGTCCGCCGATCGCAGGGCCTTGGCACCTCGCCATCGGGTGTCATTAGGGGCTGAAACTTGACACTAGCCTGCTCGGCCTCCCCGACGCCGACACCCCCTCTGGCTCGCTCCCTCTTTTGCGGCTCTCGCCCCACGCAGTAAAGTTTACTTTCAAGGACTTAGACCGCGTTTCCGCCGCAAAGGCCAACCACGTTCGGGCCTGGGGTTGGGGGCTGAGGGTGTTCCAAAGGGTGGCAGTGGCCCTGAGGCCTAGAGTAGGGTATTCCCAGCTATTCACTGGCCTTCAGCCCAGTCACATCCGGCAGGAGCCTTCCCCCCCCCACAAACACACACACACACACACACACACACACACACACGTTGAGACGACTCATCCATCCTGAACTCCTGGCGTTTGGCATATGCACTGGGCACTCTGACCCCAACCCACATGTCCCATCAACTTTCGGGTCAGCTACAGACTAGTGTGCCCAAATTCACAGAGACTAGCAGTCTCTCCGGAGTTGGAAGAGCTCCACCGACCGAGAGGCCAGTCACAGAAGTGTGCCACTATGGCTGTGCAAAGGAGGCCTCATGTCCCCCACCCCACCATCACCACCACCACAATCAGTTTCAGCCTGGTGAAAAGAGCAGCAGGGCAAGCAGCAAACCCTAGCCTTGGTGGTGGTGGGTGTTCCCTGCCCCCCCCCCCGTCTCGGACGGGGGAAAGGCGCAAGAAGTGGATACCCACGGTGACCCCAAGGGAATGCCAACTAGCCCGCGGGTAGAGGAAGAGCTGAGCCCAGGTTTCCGGCAAGTCGGCCACACGTGCGCGCAAAGGCGCACTAGGGAAGGCAGAGCCAGGCCCGCCGACCCAGGAGACTGGCGAGGACAGACGAGGTGCTGGCAGCGAGACAAAGCGGGACCCGGAAACGCCAGCAGCGGCAGCCGGCCGAGCCCCGACGCGAAGGCGTGCGCTGCCGGTCCTGCCTGGCATACCCCCATTCACGCGCACACCGCTGGACCTGCTGCCAGGCTTGGTCTCAGCCGGGCCGCAGCGGGCCTGGCGTGTTTTTGGGCCTTTCTTGCAGATGGAGGGGGTTCCTAGGGCTGTCTTCATGGGTCCGGTGACCCTTCTGGTGTCTACCCTTTTCAGAGCTTGGGACAAACGTTTGGAGTAGCTCAGCACTTCCTCAGAGCCCAAGAGTGCTGCTAGGGTACACGGAATTTCCATTTGGGCTTCCCTATGGCAATACCATTAAGGCGCACCCCAGTCTTTGCCAGCAAGGTGGGCTTCCTTTAAGGACCAGCAGTGTAATGAGGGAAGAGGCCCAGGACAGGTTCTCCCAGCTCACCAGTGCCTCCCCTCTCCCAGCTTCTGCTTCTCAGGCAGCGGCCTCTCCAGCCGCTTTCCCTCTGCTGCTGAGTCTGCACACAGCCTCTGCACCCACACAGGAACACACGCGGTGGTTCTCACCCTAACTGTCTCCCTGCTAGGAGTCCTCGAAACTTGATTGCCTAGCCAAAGGGCAGAGTGAAGTAGAGCAGAGAGCCTGAGAGGCCAAGCAAAGATGACTGAGTGGAGGACAAGACCCTTAATGGGCTCCTGTTTGAGAAAGGAGGCAGCCAGGAGTTACAGCCTGTTGGAGAGGAGGAGCAAAATGAAAAAGCCAGCACCAATCCCTCAGCCTGCCTATGTGGGTCTGCGGTGGACAAAAGCCTTTCCCTTGAATATTATCTACTGAGTGCCAGGCTGTGGGGGAGACAGGGCAGATAGTGTTACACCCAGGGGGGGGGGAACACAGGCCCAAAGTTTAAGAGAGGTACAGGCACACTAAGGCCAGGGAGCTAGCTCTCTGATGGAGGAAACCCAAGGCCTAGGGTTTCCTGCTGAAGTTCACTTTCCTGCTCCATAGTCCTGTGTGTGAGTGTGTTAGAGGGGAAGGGTGACTGCTGACCAGGAGCAGACATCCAGTTAGGGAAGTCCAGGAAGGAAGGACACAGCCCCACACCTTTTCCGCTGCCCAGGCCTCACAACAGTCCCTGCTCTTTTCACACAGCACAAAGTTGACCCACAGCCTGCCTGCCCTCACCTCCTAGTCCCTTCAGCAGGGCTACCCCAGAGATCTCAAGTCCTTCTTGGGAGGCCCAGCTCTGCTCAACCCTTCTCTCTGCCTGTCATCCCTGCCCCCCAGCCTTGGCTGCAGGATGCCTTGCATCCAACTGTGGTTTCCGGGCAATAAAACAACTATTAAAGTCTCAGGCACGGCTGGTGATTTGCATCACATCCTCTCATGCATGGATTCAATATTTAATACACAATATTGAATGCGGATATTAAAAATCAATAGCTGAGGACCCCTGGGGAGGCAGCATCATGCGATTCTGCTTCGGGAACAGAACCAGCTCCTCTAAAAAGACAGGAAGGGCAAGTTCAGTCAAGCTGAGCCAAGCGCCAGAGGAAGTGAGGAGCAGTGGATGCTCAGCTTCAGGATAGGCACCATTCCTAAATTGAGCTAAAGGGAAACCAAAAGAATGGTATGCCCCTGGGCTTTACTACTTTACTACACGATGGGTGGAGAGGAAAGGAGAGTTCATTTCCATGCCTAGAGGTTACTTTTTTGGGTGCTGTTTGCATGTTGGTTTGGTTTGAATCTGAGACTGGCATGCAGACACTCAACTTTCTCCACCATGATGGCTCCTTTCCTGGGCCTCTGGACATCCATCACTTCAGGCCCCATGGGGAGGGATTTTTTGGCATAAGCTTTCAAGGAGATGAAGTAAAAAATGTAAATGCCAGAGTTACAGGATCTTCTGAGGCACCACCAGCCTTTAGGACAGAAACCATCAGGCCTGGTGATGGCAGAGGGTGTGGGGGGAGGTGACAGAGGTAAGGAGCTTTGACACAGAAACTAAAGCTAGAATCCAGATTGTTAAACAGCTAGGAGGCAGCTCCCAGCACATGTAATTATCATTTCAGGACTGAAGAGGAAGAGAAATACATATCACTCTTTTCTTACCAAAACATAGAAATATACTTTACCCTAAACAAAACAAAGAGGCTGAACTGGATGGGGTGAAGGAAAATGAACATCTTTTCAGAGAAGTCTGTTTTCTTTTATCTTCTTTTGGTCCAGTTACATAAAAGGAAGAGAAATTGACAATGGGAGATACTGTTATCTGATTGGAAAGACCTGCAGAACTTAAGATGCCAAAAAATCCGAAGTGGACTTGACCTACTGAAATGTCATCTTACATACTAAGTTATATTATTAATTCCATAGATTTCTTTTTCATCATAGCTTAAATCAATATGGACTGAGTGGGGGACTCTTGCTCTGGCATAGAGATTGGAAGGACACCTCAGGAAAACCTCATTGTAGTCATAGATAAAAGAAATTAAGAAGAAAGGTGTTGGGAAATGACAGTTAATGAGTCTGTGGCCTCCACTCTTTGTTCCCCTAACAGTTGTCAAAGAATCATCAAAGGGAGAGAAAGAACAGACACCCTTCTCAGAACCGGAACAGCTCTCTGGCAGAGGTTGATTCCAAGGTTGGCACTCAAGTCTCCTGGGAGTTTGCCTGTATATATGCATGCACTTCAGGGCTGGGAATTGCTACCTTTGCAACCTTGGGCCCTGGGCCTGTGAAGCCTACTAACAAAGATTCTACAAAGATTCTCCCACTATCAGAGATTCTATTCTGTTCAATAGAGGGCAAATGAACTGCTGTGCCTTCATCAGTAATCTCTTTCTGAGTCTATCAGACTGCTTGGGTTACCGCCTGGGCCATGAGGCCAAGCTCTGGGCCTCTCACAGAGACACTGCAGACCTGGATAGCTTACAGACTGCACAGTTTTCATCCAGTACAATATATGGGTAAGGTGGGCCATGCAGGTCAAGGGAGGAGGTGGAGGGAGGGGAAGCACCAAGAGTTTGGAGCATATGTAGCTTGGAGAAGTTGTGCCACAGAACCCAATGAGTGTGACAAACCCCCTTCCTGGTACTTCAAGAATGCAAGCAGCTTTGTGGTGTTTGTGTGGGTAAGAACTCAAAATACAGGAGAACTCGTCCAGGAGGAACCTGCATACCAAGTCCCAAATGCTCTAGTGTAGACAAGGACAGGGGATAGGACAGGATGGAGGGGGTTATCTTTCTGTCATCACCACCACCTCACCCTTTTGTAATGTTTTCCTGGAACTGAGGCTAGTAGGGATGTTCTTGTTGGCTCCGGACTGTCACTACCTCCTGGTGGCACACCTTGAGGTCAAAGGCTTTCTGCCAGGAGGCTCCCCTGGGTAGCACCAAAAGCCTGGCAGGAATCCTCACATTCCCCATAATAAATAAACACATACATACATGCATACATGCATGCATACATACATACATACATACATACATACATACATACATACATACATACAGAATTGTTGGGGTGAACACGGAGCCTGAGGCCAGGGTCAGTGGAGGCACTGTCCCCCACCACCAAGTTGTCAGTCAAGATAACAGCTGTAGAAGGGGGGGGGGGAGCCGCAGGCAGCCACGACTGAATGGTAGCGATCTAGAAAATTCAACAAGAGGACGCCACGGTGGCGGCGGCTCCAATTAGCTGAGGCAACTGGGAAGGCAGTGAGGGAGAGAGGGAGAGAGAAAGAGAAAGAGAGAGAGAGCGAACGAGCTGAAGATCGTGCCTGGGCCAGCGGGGTGGGGGGGGGGGCGGCCCGGGCAGGGCCCTCCCGCGGGCTCTAGGAGCGCTCCCATGGTTTGCACACTGTCCTTCCGACCTGGGATCAAGTTTCTGGCCATGCTGAAGGCGCTGGGGGCCGGCGCCCCGCCCCGGCCTGGCCCGGGAGCTGGGAAGAGCTGGAGCGGGATCTAAGGCTGAGCGGCATCCACGAGAAGGCCTGGCGCGCGTGCCCACAGCTAGTGCAGCCGCCCTCCGGCGTGGGGTGGGAAGAAGTCCGTTGGCTCGGGTGGCAGGGGCAGGTGGAACTTCTCAGCGACATCCAGAGACAGTTGCAAAAGTGGAGTCCTGCGCTCACTCCGGTTGTAGAACTCACCGAGAGGGAAGCAGAGAGTGGATGCTTGGAACCTAGGCGCCTGGACGTCCCTCGTGAACTCTTCACCCCAGCCCAGACCCCTTTCAATAACCTACCCGACCTAGTCCAGTATTGGCAGCAGGAGGTCTGGGGGCTAAAAGGACACAAAATTGGGAGACCTGTGCCACCCGGCCAAAGCCTAGCGTTGACTGTTGGGAGGGCCTGGAGCTGGCAGCCCGCGGGTGCCCCACGCTGTCAAATGAGTTCCAGCAGCACGGGGAGGGGGGGACACTCTGTAAACAGCCTTGAGTACATCCTCCTAGACCAGTGTGAACCTCACCCAAACACCAGGATGAGGCTTATGGGACCCAGTTTAGGAGGAACCCCCACCCCAAGGCTACTTGGGCCCTGGAAGCGAGTCTTCTGAACCTGCAGGGGTGCAGGGTGCTGCGGGGAAGGCCAAGAGTTAGCCCCTCCCTGCTGAATATATGCTTTGTTCCGGAAAACAAGGGAGGCATTAGGCTGCTTGCTGCCCCCAGGGAAACACAAAACTTCTTTTTGAATCTTGGGAAGGGCCGTTGACTGCCTGCATCACGGAGCTAACCAGACAGAGGAAGGGGAAAAGCTGAGGGCGGGAGGAGTCAGGGAGACTTCCGAGAGAGGCCGACACCAATGTAGTGGGGGAAGCGGCTCAATGACCTGGCTGGAGACTTGAGAACCCGACTCATAGCGAAGGTGCCGCCAGGCCAAGTGACGCCTGCTCAGGCCGCGGCCGTGCAGGCGGCCAGCTTCCTGCCCGGCCGGGGATCGCGGAGCGGGCCAAGACGCTACCGCAGGTTTCCTTAGTATCGTAGTAAGGCAGCGTGTAAGGGGGTCGAGCTGCAAGTAAACTCCGACACACTGTAGCCCCCCTCTCCCACACACGGTGGACTCGGGCAAGTCTGGGGGCAAGGGGGGGTTCCAGACTTTCAACCTGAGATGAGGGGCAAAGGCCCAAGGAGCTAGCCAGCGTTCAGGGAGTAGGGTCGGCCTGAGATGTCTGGTCTCCTTCATTAACTGCCGGCCCCACCGGCTCCCATCCTGGCTCTGCCCAGCTGAGGATACCAGGTCAGTGTTACAGGAATGGACAGGCAAGAGATCAAGCGAAATCAAATTTGCCATCGTTCCTGACTGTCATCTCTAACTTAGCCTTCCCAATATTCCAGGAAAGGAAGGACACCTAGGTTTGGCCCCATCCCCCCACGGGATGCGCCCCACAGTCTCGGAAGCTTATACTGCGAACCAGGGATTTCCCCCCTAACCAGTGGGCTTGCAGGGATTCTAACTTCCTCTAAACCTCCCTCCTCGCCCCGAAGAGAGGAGCCTAGAGGAAGCCAGCCGCTAGTATGCGAAATGAAGACCATGTGTGAGGATGGCGGCATCTGAGTGCAGCCTCGGGGGAAGGGGTGGCGAAGGCCTCGGAGCGGCCCGGGGCTGCAGCCAGCGCCTCTGCTCGGCCTTGGGGGACGGCGGGCTGCAAAGCAGAGGCCGAGAAGGGGCTGGGCTGCCCTCGTGGCAGGCAGCGGAGAAGGGAGTGCGGGGGTTGCCGCGCCGTGGGGGGCGGGGACCGGGACGCGGACTGGGACACAGCCGGGGCTTCTTGGGCTGCAGCTGCGACCCGGGGCGCCAGAGCGGGTCGTGCTGGGCGGCGGTGGCGGCTCGGGCCCGCCGCGCTCGCAGCTGAGAATCAACAAAGGGAGGCGGCGGGCGGACGGGCGAGCGAGCGGGGGAGGGGCGCCGCCGAGCGTTCACTGGCTGCTGTGGAATAATAAAAATAATTAATAATGATAATAAGAGGAAAAAATCCGCCGGCTTTCATGGCACTAGGTTTCCGTGTGGCTGCAGCGGGAAGCACGCTGTCCTTGAGGCGGCCTCTCTCGCCTGGCCTCCCCCTCCCCTCTCCTCCCCGGGAACCGGGAAGAGAAAGGTCTGCAGCTGACAAATATTATCCATTCTCCCCATCGATCGCGGAGTGTACAGATGTGAGCGCTTGATGTGCCCGCGGAGTGGCGGATCCTCCCTGCTCTCGCCCAGGAGCCGCTCGCTGCCCCCTCCTCCCCCTTTGTTCTCCTCCCCTTTCCCTCTCTTTAAATAGATTTCAGGGCGCTGCCTGTTGGGGAGCAGCTGGCGATCTCTCCAGAGAGAGAGAGAGAGAGAGAGAGAGAGAGAGAGAGAGAGACGCGCCCGAGGTGCTGTCACCAGCCTCCCTTCCCCCACCTTGCCTTCGCGATGTGAACCCACCTCCCCTTTCTCCAGTTTTCAAAACAGAAAACACCAGGAACACCCACGTCCACTGCACCGCGAACCTCTCAGAGCCTTTGGACGCCTCACGGTGTCCACAAGCTGCTCCTCGCGTGTACGGGAAAGGGAGAAAAGTGCAGGGAGGGGACCTAGCGCCCTGGCAGAAGATACGAGGGGTCGGGATCTTTCCCCGGCAGCATCAGGGACGCTGCCAGAGTCACGCTAGCAGGGTACAGTTTGCCCATTAGGGCAAGTCGGAGAAGGCGATCCTTTTATTCCTCTTTTGCAGATGGCAGATGAAGCCGGCAGTGCCTGGCCTCAAAGGGGCCGGCCGCTCCGCAAAGGGACCCCGTCGGCCCATAATCGCAGACTCACACGCTTGCCCTCCCCGCTCGCCAAAGCGCGGGCCACGGCCCGGCCCGCAGTGCACCGGGAGCCCCGGAAGTAGCTGGAAGGGGGCGGAGGAGGGACAAGCTTTACCAGGCCGCTCGACTGAGCCGGGGCCACCTCGCCGTCTGTCACTTAAATGATTGTCCTCCGCTTCGCTCGGTGCGGTCAGTATGGGCTGTTAACAGTTGCAATCAGTTTTCAAAAGGTCAGCCAAGGTCCTCCGGCTCTCGCAGAAGGAAGGCATTATGAAACCGCTTTTGTATCTGCAGGCACTTTAGAAAACGAAGCCAGGAGGAGCGCACCGCAGCGCCGCCGCTTTGGAGAGCCGAGGGAGAGGGTCGCGGGCATTGGGGAAGGGGGAGTCTGCACCCATTGGCCTAGGATGGAAGGCGAGGAAATTACCGGCTAACTGACCTAGGCCCTCAGTGTTCCGACGGGGAGGGAGGCGGCGGGCTGCAAAAGAAGGAAGTGGGAGAGGCATCCTGGTCCCCCCTCTCGCTCGGCCTGCGTCCCTCCAGACGTCCAGGGGGTTGGCAGCTTTGGGGCTGAGGGCGACCCCACTGAGTCCCAGACTCTCCAAAGTCAGGAGGTGGTGGGGCGGAGGGTGGCGATGTGGTGTGTGTGGGGTGGGGAAGACCCTCGCAAAGCCAGCGAGTCCCCGCGCAGTGTCTGAAGACGCCGCCGCCGCCGCTAGAAGTCGTCCACCAGCAACCGGTCCAACCTGCCAGTGATAATGTGCGATCAACACCAAATCACCCCTGCCAGGCGCGATCCATCATCCCAACGCGCCTCGGGCCCGTGTGAGGCTGATTCGCCGACGAAGGTGTGTGTGTGGGGGGGGGGGAACCGACTCGCAGAGCAGAACACTCACGCTCTCTGTGAACCTGGCTGCCCCTCCCCGAGACCTGCCCCTAGGCTTTTCAGAACTCTCCAAGTTCCCCAAGAGCGGAACGCAAACCCAGTGGATCCGGAGTTCCCGGCGCGGTCACTTAGGAGCCTGCGGGTGTCCTCCACGCCCTGTTACCCTGGTCACACCCTGCAAAGCCATCCCTTTCTTGGAGCTGCCCTGCACGTCCCCTCCGCCTCCTCCGAGAAAGCGTGACTGGCGGGAAATTAATATTTAATATCGTGAAATTGATTAAAGGGCTGGAAGCCCAAGATGGGGGGGGAGGGTAGGGATTCTGAACGTAATTAAAGATGTGAGAGATGGCTTAGCGGTTAAGGCACTTGCCTCTAGTGGCTAAGGCCCTGGTTCAATTCCCCAGTACCCACATATGCCAGACCCACAAGGTGGTGGCCCTGGTGCTCCCCCCCTCTCTGTATCTCTCTGCTTGAAAATGAATAAATAAAGTATTTTTAAAAAAAAAGATCTGAGAGTTGTGGTCGCTTCTTGTGGGCCCTGGCTGTACATGGCCTTTGCGAAACCTAGGCCAGGTCGGCTGGGACTCAGCTCAGCCAAAGCCTGCTAAGCCCAGGTTCTGGCTCTTATTGAGGTGTGGGGGGTGGGGAGGAGTTCAGAGAGGTGGCAAGTTAGCTTAGGACACTTGGAGCCCTGCAGAGAGCTGCCTTTTTCTCCCTAGCCTGCCTGAGTTTCAGGCCCTTCTTGGCATGAACCAGTATTGAGCGATGCAGCTCTTCAAAGTTTGTTTGGCACCGATCCCCTCACCCCACCCCACTGCCCTGGTGGCCTTTGACCCCTAGCTGCTTTTAATCCCTGACGTGGCTCTTCTGGGCCTCTACTCTCACTTCCACCAGAAAGGAGGTGAATCAGGTCCTGCACCTATGGGATCCTAAGGCCGAGGCTGCCCAGGGCTCCCTCGGATTCTCTCAGGTCCAGGCCCCACCCCAGACCACTGATGGCTGGGGAAGCTTAACACGTTCAGCTGCAGGGCAGATGGGGCCTGGTGCTCCAGGCTGCTGTCTCCAGGGAGTCCTCACTCAACCAGCTCAGCAGGCAGCCTGTCCAGCGTTTAAGGTTACTGTACTTTCAGGGAGGGGCTTGGAGCTGGACAGGGGCGAGAGGGAGGGGGTGGAGCTGAGATGCCCCAGCCTTGGGAACCTAGAACAATTCTGGCGTTGGATGGGTGCTGCTTCAGAAATCAGATGGTTGGTCCTGTGGTAGGATAACCCCAGCTCTGAGAGACCTTGATTTCAAAGGATTATTTTGAACTTTTTCTTGTAACTTATCTGTGAAACATTATGTCTGTGAAAAAGTTTCAAGTGCACCGCTGGGAGAGAATACACCATGCAGCATCATTGGTCCTAACCCTGTAAGGGACACTAAGGGCTGCCTGGCTCCAGGCCCACTCTGGGAAGGTCAGGACCAGGGAGGATTAGGCTTAGCCTTGGGTTTATGGATGTACTTGTACAAAGTGCCAGGCACTGCACTCTGGGCAAACTGGGGCAAGAAAGAGGTAATTAAAAGAGGGATTGCTTGCTGTAAGGAGCTGGTGTGGCTGTAGTCAGGATGGGTGGAGGAAGTGCTTTCCTTCAGAATAACAAGCCAGCGCAAATGTATCCAGAATGACTTCATTTCATCAAAACAAAACCAAAAAGTTCCCATTCAGCCTCTCAAATTGAGCTGATATGCAACATGCAAACTTTAGGGAGAATCTTGAGGCAGTGGGAGGGGTCAGCTAAAGGATATCCTGGGTACTTGTTTCTCCCATGGTGATTCTACCTGCATCTGAAGCTCCCTGGACAGGGGATTGGGGGTGGGGTTGAGGGTCTGACCTCTCAACCTGGGCCCTGCGGGAGATCACTCAGAAAGCCCAGCCTTCATCAATGCCATTTCTGGTAAATTGGACCCAAGGTTTCCAAATGTCCTAGGAGGAAGGCAGCCTATACAGCTCGCATACAGATGTCAGAGCAAATCTGAGGAGGCTGCACATATTCTGTAGCCTTTAGTAAATCCTCCTAAGGATTTCACAATCCAAGCCATTCTTGATTCAATAGCTCTGGGTCTTAACTCTTAATAAGGCATGAAACCCTCCCTGTGGCCTATGGAATTGTACGTCCTGGGTATCTGAAGGCTGGAAGAAAATGGCTGGGGTTGGTGTGAAGCTGGCACCTAGCTTGGATCCCGCTGGTCCTCTGCCCACCATGCCTAGCCCAGAATTCCTCCTTGCCATCCTCGCCCCAGCTTAGGGCCCGATCCTCTTTCCTAGCACACGGCGTCTCTTGGAAAGGAGTAATAAAATAATCCTTTCCGGGCCCTGGTGTCCAGGTATGGCGTGGGGCGAGGGGCCTGAGGAAGTGGCGGGATTAAGCCCTCCGGGTCGCTCAGGTTCAAGGACGTGCAGCTTCCCGGGCCGGGCGCAGCGCACCCCGCGGCTCTGGGACCCGGGCTTCGGACGCCCGTCCCGGTCCCCGGTCCCCGGGCGCGGGCAGCCTGCGTGGCCACGCGCCGGCCGCCATCTTGACCGGGCGGCGCTGCCCCGGCGGTGGCACTGCGGAGCCGCAGGCCCGGCGGTGACCGACGCGCGGGCGTCCCCGGGCCGACGAGGGGGTGCGAGGCGGGTTTCGAGCGATCGCTGCCTCCGAAACCCTTTCCCTTTTGGTGGCCACGCAGACCCCCCCCATCCCCCGGTGAGGGGACGGGCAGAGGAGCGGCGACCCCCCGGTGACAACGCGGCCAGCGGTTTTGAATTCCGACAAACGACCTCTCGTCCTCGGATTCCTGCGACAGTCAGCACGTTGTCGTGCTCGGTCAGCTAACCCAGGAACTTGGGCCGCTGTCCCATCCGCAATCTACAGGGACAGCTGCGACGGCAGGGGAGGGGCTGCGAGGCCTGCAGCACAGTCCCCAAGGTTCCAGGGTTTTCCATGGCGCGCTCTCTCCGGACAGACGAAAGAGATCTGAAAGCACGCTTTACCAGGGCTCTTGATTTGAGAAGGATGTGAACCGAACACACACACACACACACACACACACACACACACACACACACACACACACAGTGTAACATGCATTCAGACAAAACTTGCTGAGGACCTAGGGGAACCCAAAAGTGCAATGGCGATTTGTTTTTAAGACTCTCTGGCACTCTAAGCAATTTACAAAGTTGGTGGAAAGGAACTGCAAATGACTAGACACAAAAGGCAATGCGAGATCGGAAATCCAGGCGGTAACTGTGGGGAAAGGTGGATTAAATGATTTTTTTTTTTAAAAGAACCTTTATGGGCCAGGCGTGGTGGCCCATGTCTTTAATCCCAGCACTAGGGAGGCAGAGGTAGGAGTTCGAGGCCACCCTCAGCTCAGCCTGGGCTAGATTGAGACCCTACCTTGTAAAGCCAACCAACCAAACAAACAAACAACTTTAATTCTAAAAATGTGCTGGGAGGAAAAAAGTTCACTGATACTGGATAGTTCCTAGGTTCAGGGAATAATTCGTTACTTCTGAAGGGCTGCTGTTTAGGGAAAATGATCTAAGTTTATTTAAACTAAACAAAACGACAAGAATCAGAAACTGAATCCATTGCTTAGTTCCTGACATTATGTGGGTGGTAGAGATGCAATGCTCAACCAGAACACAGTACTCCGTTTGGAATCAAACGCCAGCACATTTCAAAATGAGAAAAGTGGGCTGGAGAGATGGCTAGGCGGTAAAAACACTTGCCTCCAGTGCCTAATGCCCTGGGTTCAATTCCCCAGTACCCACATAGGCCAGAACCACAAGGCGGTGGCCCTGGTTCTCTCTCTCTCTCTCTCTCTCTCTCTCTCTCTCTCTCTCTCTCTCTCTCTCTCTGTGTGTGTGTGTGTGTGTGTGTGTGTGTGTGTTTGAAAATGAATAAATAAAATATTTTTTTAATGAGAAAAGTATTAAGAAAGCAAACTGCAGTTGTAATGGCACAGGCCTGTAACCCCAGCATTTAGGAGACAGAAGCAAAGGGACCATGACAAGTGTGAGGAGAGTCTCCTCTACATACAGCAAATTCCAGGCCAGCCCGGGGTTACATGGCCAGACCTTGTTCCAAAGAGAAAAGAAAAACAAAACAAAACCGCAATTATTAACTACAAGGAGGACAAAAAAAAAAAAAAACTGGAAAAAAGGAAATGTAATTACTGAACCTCATTTGAGCAAGAAACCTATGTGTGTGTGTGCGTGTGTGCATGCATGTGTTTACAAAATAAGCACTGCAAACATTGGACATGAATTTAATAAGAGTTTGAGATCTAACACTATAGTGAGAGAGTGTGAACAGAGACTTAAAATCTTCCTCAACCATCTTAAGAGGTCAACAGATGAAGTTAACTTGGATTACTCAAGAAAAGGCCACAGCCAGGCACCTTTACCCCCCCAGCACTTGGGAAACTGAGGTAGGAGGATTGTTTTGAGTTTGATGGTAGCCTGGTGCTACAGATTTAGTTCCAGTTCAGCCTGGGCTCCAGTGAGAACCTACTTCAAACAAAAACCGGGGGGGGGGGGAAGAAACAGAAAGAAAAGGCTATGGTCATATTGTTAGGAATATGATGATATACACTCACAGAAACAAACCAGGGGATGCTCACAGGGGACTACCTTTTTGTACCAAGCCTTTCATAAGCTTTAGGGAAGTATGCCTTTGTTAAAAATTTTATTTTTTCCAGGCGTGGTAGGTAGGAGGATCTGGAGATTGAGGCCACTCTGTGACTACATAGTGAATTATTCAGGTCAGCCTGGGCTAGGGCGAGACCCTACATCAAAAAATATTTTTTTTTAATTTATAAGAATGCCCAAACTGGGGAAGGATAAGGCAAGAGAATCAGAATTAGGGCCAGCCTAGACTACAGGAGACCCTATCTCCAAGAAAATAAATAAATTAAAAATAAAAACCCAAACAACAACAACAAAATCCACCAAAGTACTTAAAAGAGTAGAACTTTGAAGAATTTCCAGTCATTATAATGTGACTGATGTCCTTTCAACATACCCAAATCAAATTGCCTAAATTCATGAGGGAGAAAAATGTGGCCATAGCATAGAAAGAACAGAAAGGCAGCTCAGTTATAGATGATTTGCCTAGCAGGCAAGAAGCCCTGGGTACCAACCCTAGGAGCAGGGGGTTGCCAAAGGAAACAATCAAAGTAAAAAGGCCTAGGATCATGGGCTGGAGCAATTAAAGGCAAAGTCTGTCATCCCAGGTTCAAGTCCACACTCTGTAAAGACAGAAGCACAAAGTGGCCCATTCATCTGGAGTTGATTTGCAGTGGCAAGAGGCCCTGGTGCGCCCTTTCTTTTCCCTCTCCCTCTCCCTCTCCCTTTCTTTCTCCTTCCTTTCTCCCCTCCTTCCTTCCTCTCTCCTCTCTCCTCTGTCTCTCTCTCTCTCTTTCTTTTCAAAATTATGCA
Organism: Zapus hudsonius; assembly: GCA_004024765.1. Classification (NCBI taxonomy): domain Eukaryota; kingdom Metazoa; phylum Chordata; class Mammalia; order Rodentia; family Dipodidae; genus Zapus; species Zapus hudsonius. The sequence continues at coordinate 3,177 of PVHP010036123.1, read as the reverse complement.
ATCATAATCACTCTCCTAGTCAGTAAGACCCTCCTAGTTCCCTGGTATGGTTATTGGTTTGCAGGTTATAAGGATGTCAAACTATATTGTGCCAATCTTTTAAGTAAGGTCTTACACTCAAATATCATCTACCATGAATATAAAGGACTATATAGTGACCAGCACACCTTAAAGGCTTCACATTCAAAACTAAAGAATCCCTCCTCCCCACTTCCAAATCATCCCACCTTTCACCTTTGGGTCAAACAAGGCACAGGTCCAGCTACACTGTGATACATCTTTTCTGCCCTCCCCCACAACAAAGCCTACCAGAGTTCCAGTAATTTAAGAATTCCAGAGCCTGAAGAACAAAGACCAAGCCTATGGACCTCGTGCTTCAAAGAGCTGGGTCAACAGTGCCTTGGTCTGTAGCCTTAGGCTGCTCAATTGTGCTCCCAAGATGCCCTTTAGCCTTTTTTCCAGCCTGAGGAGTCACCTTCTTGTTTCTTCTTATTGACAGGCAGAATCTGTTTCTTTGCCCTGAGAACACTATAGAACTTGGGCCTGAATTCCTGTTCTCACCACCTGTCTTGCCAGGAAATCTTTGTGCAATACACAAACTATACAATCTGATGGGGTGGCCCTCGTGAGAAGTCAGCTGATTTCAGGGGCTGCCCCTTGAGTGTCTATTGATTCTGATTCCCAGGATTCCTGCTGAATCTAGGTTTCTTCGGTTCTCAGCATAGGAGTTGGCATGGCAGACCTAAGCCACCTGAAAGGAGGCTGGAGTAAAGCAGGTACATCCTGGAAAGTCATGGCAAGGACAGGAAAGGGGTGGGGGTTTAATCAGGGGTTCTCCACTCACTCTGGGACTTCAGCTTCCATTGAGATCTAAAACATGAGCAGCATGCCCCCAAGCCTTCCTGAACATGTAATCTTCACCAGGAGATGGGAAAGTAGCCCAAAGGGTACACATACCTTTTGGGTGTTCAAAAATGATTTGATTTTAGATTTAGGGAAGGTGTGTCATCTTAAGGGAGCCAGAGAAAATAATCACCACCAATTCCAAAGCCAAACAAAATCATGTTTATGTACCACATTTCTATCTGTCTCCTAGTCAGAGCCACAATGAAGTAGCAGATCAAATAGCAGATCAAAGGCAGAGACAAACACAATTAATGCTGTCTGTCTGTGAAACCCTGGCATGAAATTAGAAGTCAAACTCTCCATTCAGGGGTTAGAAACAAGGATAATGGGAACCCAGGGCCCTGGAGATGTACTCAGTCCTTTTCAGGCACAACACCATCCATGCTGGATATTTAGATATGCATTTATTTATTTATTCTTTTATTTGCATGTGTGTTTACTGACCTGCACGCGCCAAGACCTCTTGCCACTGACAACGAAAACTAAACACTTACACCACTTTCTGTGTCTAGCTTACCTGGGTGGCTTGGGAACTGAACCCAGGCTGGCAGGCTTTTCAAGCGCCTTTACCCTCTAAGGCATCTTCCCAGCCTGCCTTCCATGCTTGCTATTTAAGTCCATATCTGGGGGTACAGCACAAGCATTAAACATTCAGGTAATCTCTTATTTTCCAACACTTAACTTTAAGAAATGCATTAACTACATTCCTAGCATTGTACTATATAAAGATATCTATAGATTGGGGGTGGTCTATAAGGTAGTAGAAATAATATTGCTCAAAACAATGGAGGATTGATGCACATTGTCCCCAAAATGGCCGGGGAAGAATGGTGGGAGACTTTGATGGTTTCATCTATTACCATTTCCTGTTCAATGCTGAAGAGCCAAAAAGCTGTCTGACTTACCACCCAATTCTTCTTCAGTCCTTCCTATGTTTGAAAAGCTCACAGAGAGCTGTCTTTTGATATTTTCTATTTTTTCATAAAATCCATATTTGCCTTATAGCTGCATTTCTTTTACACTGGCCTAATTTTAGCTTTCTGCTTCCCCCTGCCCCCATATAATTTATGAGTCCTCTTGAGGGTTTAAGTGTCTATTATAACATAGACTGTTCTGTTTAGAGCCACTGCTAATTAATCTTAGCTCTCCAGAGTGCCTGCCATGGCTTCCTGGCTCCCTCAATGGCCACCAGCTCTTTGCCACTCCCCTCAATTGAGAAGCAATGTCTCTGTCTTTTCCCCTAGAATCTCTGTGCACTGTGACACGACAGAACCTGAGGGTGGGTCAAGTTCAGACTAATTTGCTGGAGATCTTAATTTTGGTAGCCAAGCTGCTGTTCTGGAATGCTGTTCTACTATCCTTCAGCCACCATACTGTGAGGAAGCCCAGGATGCAGAGAACCCCATGTTTGCAACACAGCTCAGGGCCAAGCCAACAGCCAGACATATGGGTGAAGATGCCACCACATGATTCTAGCCCCCAAGTTGCTGAGTTTTTCCAGCAAATGTCAGGCCCATAGACTCCACGAGCAGAATTAAATTGTTTCTCCATTCCCCTGCACCTCACAGGCCATAGGAGAAATCCATTTCATAGTATGTTGCTAAATCCATAGAGGAAGGTGAACTGGGTTAAAAACAAAAGTGTGGCTGAGCCTGAGGCTCCATGGTAGAGTACATGCCTAGCATGTGTAAGGTCCTGGGTTCCAGCCCCAACACTATAAAAAGACAAAGCGTGTGTGTGTGTGTGTGTGTGTGTGTGTGTGTGTGTGTGTGTGTGTGTGTGAATTTAAAGGGAGAGTGCAGGATATTTGTGATCATAAGTCCTATCTTCCCCCTTTGTTTTAAAACAGGATCTGCATATATAGCACAGGCTGGCCTTGAATGAATTCATCATCGCCTGCTTACACCTTCTAAGTGTTAGGATTCTGGGCACATACCAACACACCCAGCCTACATATACCATTTGATCTTTTAAAAAAAATTCATTTATTTATTCATTTGCAAGGAGAGAGAGAGAGAGAGAGAGAGAGAGAGAGAGAGAGAGGAGAGAGAATAGAAACAGAAAGAATGGGCATGCCAGGGCCTCCAGCTGCTGCAAACAGACTCCAGATGCATGTGTCACTTTGTGCATCTGGCTTTGTGTAGGTACTGGGGAATTGAACTCGGGTTGTTAGGCTTTGCAGGCAAGTGCCTTAACTACTGAACCGTCTCTCGAGCCCCAGCATTTTGATCTTTTATTTTTTATCTTTTTTAAAAAAATATTTTATTTATT
>PVHP010036122.1:0-18104 GCA_004024765.1 Zapus hudsonius | reverse complement strand
AGCAGTCTGAAAGCCCCGGGTTCCAGTCACCGGTCCCTTCCCTCACTGAGCTGTTGACCAAAGTGATCCATGAGGTTCCAAAAACAAGACAGAATTCTGTCAAGGCTCTTGAACACCCTCCCCAGGTCTGAGACGAAATCCTGTTGCTGAAGAAATCGCAGAATACCATTGATCTTCATCGAGAGTCCCAGCGAGGTCTAGAATGGTAACCAACCCCCAGATGGCAGTTAGTGAAGGGCTGGAGGGCAATGCACAAGCTGCCAGGGGAAGCTGATTTGTAATTAATACTTCTTTTACTGATAAGAAGTATGGAATATTATGTACTAATAAAGATGAGCTGTTCCTGGACATTAAGTAAATTTATCATTAAATCATAGTATGGAAACCAAAACTGAAAAGTTACCTTATAAGGCAACATTAAAAAATATAGACACTGTATGCCTCCACATTATAATGAAATTATTCTTTTTTTTTTTGGTTTTTCGAGGTAGGGTCTCACTCTACCTCAGGCTGACCTGGAATTCACTATGTAGTCTCAGGGTGGCCTTGAACTCACGGCAATCCTCCTACCTCTGCCTCCCAAGTGCTGGGATTAAAGGTGTGCGCCATCACGCCTGGCTATCTGTGCACATTTTTAAAGAATAATTTCAGCCGGGCGTGGTGGCGCACGCCTTTAATCCCAGCACTTGGGAGGCAGAGGTAAGAGGATTGCCATGAGTTCAAGGCCACCCTGAGAATACATAGTGAATTCCAGGTCAGCCTGGACTAGAGCGAGACCCTACCTCGAAAAACCAAAAAAAAAAAAAAATGTGCACAGATAATCCAAGCATCTATTTGTGTTTAAACTGTCTCTTTAAGCCTAATTAGGATTAAATATACATTGGAGTCAAAGAAATGACCCCAAAGATTAGCTTTGTCAAATAAGGATCAGAGTTCCAACTCAATGTCAATGTCCCTGAACTGAGCAGATTCAAAGTTACAATAGGAAGGTGAACAGTTTGGTCATACCATCAGAGAGTACTTTTAGACACTATTTTCTATAAATAAGACTGGGCACCTTTTAAAATACTATAAATACCATCACTGTATTTTTAAAAATATTTATGAGAGAGAGAGAAAGAGAGAAAGAAAGAAAGAGAGTATGGGCATGTCATGACCTCTTGCTGCTGCAAAGGAACTCTAGACACATGGGCCACTTTGTGCATCTGGTTTTACATGGGTACTGGAGAGAGAATCCAGTCAGGGCCAGCAGGCTTTGCAAGCAAGCGTCTAACCACTGAGAAATCTCCCCAGCCCAACACCATCACTTGAAAAAATATTGAATCCACAAAACTATATAAAGATTAAACAAAAAAATCTTAAGGTAATGGTTACTTCACTTCCTTTGCTTGCTTTATTTATTTATTTTGATCTCACTTTAGTCCAGGCTGCCCTAGAATTCACTCTGTAACCTCGGCTGGCTTGCTCTCACCTGGTACTCCTATTTTAGCCTCCTGAGTGCTGGGATTATAGGCATGAGCCACCACACCCACCTCTGTGCTTAATTTTTGTGAAAAACTGTCTAAAGAAATAATGTCTAAACTAAGGATTTCTAAGTCCATTCGTACAGACCACAGGATAGTGTCCAGCACAACACAACAGCTTTCTCTTTTCTAGCACCCGTAATTATGACATATTAATACTATTGCTGATCTTACTTTCAAATTAGCCTTTTCATGCTAAGAATTGCAGAATCATTCATTATCCCAGAATTAAATACAATAATTAGAGGCTAGAACCTTTTCTTGTTCCAGCTCTTAAATTGTCTGATGTTAGCTAGACGTATGAACAATTTAAAGTCTAATATTCTCATTTTAGCATCATGAAATACTATCATAGTCCCTTAGCAACAGGAAAGGCTCTACTGCTGGGGGTTTTATAAGGTGAGTTTCAATACTCAGTCAGAGGAAATGCCGTTTATAAGCACACAGTTAATTGAGTGCTCGCAGGAAGAGCAGAGTTCAGTACGATTCCTTTGTGGGCTGGTGAGCTAGACCTTACAATTAATACTTCTCTATGGGAAAAAAAGAGAGCTTGTCTTTCTTCCCAGGAAGGGAAAATTGGCAATGTGGGAACACTGAAAAATTCTTCCAGGGTTGTATGTTTTATTCTTTAAAATTTACTCTTCCCAACTGGAAATGTAATGAAGGTTTCATAATAAGGGTTTTGGTTCCTGTCTTTTCTGATAAGAAATATAGATAAGAGAGTAAGTACAACTTGATTTTGGTGACGACTACTAATGGGAATTACCTTTCAAGCATGGCTTTTCCTTTTGCAAATATGCTTTATGTTATATCCGTCCATGTGTACTCTTAGTGAGTTAGGAAATTGCATCATTACTTATCATAATATGCTAATAAGCTAACTGACTAGAACCATCATCCCTGCTCCTAAGAAATGACTTACTTCTTACTTCCTTGTTCACTCTTACCTAATCTTCTCACACCAAAATTCAGATATTTCTTAGCTTATTGATGTCATAATTGTTTTGTTTTTCCAGGTAGGGTTTCACTCTAGCCCAGGCTTATCTGAAATTCACTATGTAGTCTCAGTTTGGCCTTGAACTCATGGTGATCCTCCTACCTCTACAGCAGGAATGCTGGGACTAAAGGTGTGTGCCACCATGCCCAGCTGTTTTTATTTTTTAAAAAATATTTTGTTTATTTGTGATGGAAGAGAGGGAGAATGAGTATGGGTGTGCCATGGTCTTCTGCCACTGCAAAGGAACTCCAGACACATGTGCCACTTTGTGCAGCTGGCTTTATGTGGGTACTGGAGAATTGAATCCTGGTGGGCAGGCTTTGCAAGTAACTGCCTTTAACTCCTGAGCGATTTCTCCAGCCCATGACTGTTTTTAAATGTTAAGAAGTTTGGGGATCTTTGATCTGAAATGGCTACATGCAAATATATTATGTCCAAAGGATTGTTTCTGGCTTTACTGAAAGGGTTTTAAAAAATATTTATTTATTTGTAAGGAGAGAGAGAGAGAGAGAGAGAGAGAGAGAGAGAGAGAGAGAGAGAGGCCATCAAGGCCTCTGGTCACTGCATGCTCCACTCTGTACTTGGCTTTATATGGGTACCCAGGCCATCACGCTTTGCAAGCAAATGCCTTAACCTCTGAGCCATGTCCCCAGCCCACTAAAAGGGGTTTGTGTAGCTCTTGTTGGTGATCTTATTGACGAACATGACGTGTGTTCTAGAAATAGGAGTCTTCTTCAGCAGATGTGTAACTGAGCAAGTCAAAGTCCATACAGCACAGTCAGTACCTGGTCCAAAGCTGCAGCTGTTTAAGAAATCTCTATTTCAGGGTGCTGGGAATATTTAATTTAACACAACTGAATGGGGGAGGGAAAAGCATCTTATTTCCAGGACTCAACAGCTACCTAAGGCTGTGATTCAGTTGGGACATCTAAGAACCTGGCTATGAATGTAGTGGAAATCTTGAAGATGTTGTGAGACCTAGAGAAGTCTGAAAAGCTCCAACATATCTCTTCATGGGGCATCTGAAAGGCTGCATGCTGAGCGAGGCCCTGTCTGTGGTCACAAAAGATACCGGAGAGCAGAAACCCCAGATGTTCACCTCTGGCTGACTTTGAGGTCCTGCTCAAGAAGGAAGGAGAGGCACAGATGTCCTATAAACTGCCTGAAGTTTGAAGCTGGGCCTTCTCATACTGACTCCCCCAGCAAGCACAAAGGCAAGGGGTTTCAGGAAATCCTTTTGACTAGTTGTTGTCTGGTCAATCAATTAAGGTGATCGCTAGTAACTCAAGGTTTAAATATAACTTCAGGACTGGGGAGAAGGCTCAGTGGTGAAAAGCACTTGCTTCCAAAGCCTGCTGGCCCAGGTTCAATTCCCCAGTATTCATGTAAAACCAGATATACAAAGTGGTGCATGCATCTGAGTTTGTTTGCAGTAGCAAGAGGCCCTGCCTTCACTCACAAATAATAAGTAAAAATACTTTAAAAAATAGTAAAAAAATGGTGATGCATGCCTTTAATCCCAGCACTGGGGAGTCAGAGGTAGGAGGATCGCCATGAGTTCAAGGCCACCCTGAGACCAAGCCAGTTTAGGCTAGAGTGAGACCCTCCTTTGAAAAACCAAAAATAAAAAAAAGTTTAAAAAATCATTGCGTTGTGGAGATGGCCCAGCAGTTAAAGTTACTTGAACCTTATCACTTATCCAAAGGTAATAGTCTCTGATATATTGTTGCTATTATTTTGAACAAGCATTCATTAGAACAACTAAAAAGTTTCTTTCAGGGGCTATAATGGAGGGAGGAGAGAGGAGATTTGAGGGGAGGGTATTATATATATGTAAGTAGATAAATCAATTACTGGGTGTGCAATGGCCTGAGTGGGGTCAGGGGAAGGGACTGAGTAAAGGAAAGTGAGAGAAGGGTTAATCTACATTCAAAAGACTGGGGCTGGAGAGATGGCTCAGCGGTTAAGGCACTTGCCTCCAGTGCCTAAGGCCCTAGGTTCAATTTCCCAGTATCCACATAAGCCAGACCCACAAGGTGGTGGCCCTGGTGCTCTCTGCCTCTGTCTCTCTCTCTGTATCTCTCTGCTTGAAAAAGAATAAATAAAATATTTTTTAAAAATTCAAAAGGCTTAGAATAAGCCATATGGAAACCTACTTTGGATAATGGCACACCGGAAGCCATAGATTATTACTAGAAAAATTTCAGTGCTTAGGATACCTTCCAGTGGGGTTCCTGAGGCCCCAAAACATTACAGGCCATTGCCAAGGCTCTTGGTTGCCCACCAGAACAAGAACAATGGTAAGACCCTATTGCTGAAGATCACATATGCTTGGGCTGCAGGTCACTGAGAAATCAAGCTGGAGCTGAGCTGGAAACCTCCCTGCTAACCAGCTGAAAGCTAGAAAAAGCTATGGCTGCATGCAGCCCTGTGGGAGAATCATCAGCGGTGGTGAACAGCAGTAGACCTTGCAAGCTTTATGACTGGCCAGCCAGGTCAAATGTGCCAACTGGGGCAATAGTGGTACGTCTATTGTGGGAGAAACCAACTGCTCTCTAATTGGACTGGAGGCCTGCTCCATAGAAGCGAATACACATCTGGTTCTGAAGACCTAGTCAAAGCCTATGGTGGTGGAGGTCATGAGCCCTAGGGGAGTAATGCCTGATGTTGTCTGGCTAAATGCATGTTATGCCCACCAAACTTATGATCACTGTTTTTAAAATGTTCACACCCATATAATAATGCTACTCTCACTATTGTCTAGAGAAGATTCCCTTTTTCAGATGGTGCTGACCACTGGGATAACTCAAAAGACACCATAGTGCTGAGAAGAAATGACAGTGGAGTGTTCAGCACTGGGACATCTCTATCACACTTCCCAAGGCTCAGGGTCTATTGCAGAAGAGGTGGTGGAAAGATTGTAAGAGCCAAAGGAAGGGTAGGACTGCTTACAGTGCAAACTTCCAGACACAAAATGGCCTTGATATTCATGACTTTGCAGTGTCTGATAATAACTACACATCATGGGAGGAAAAGATGATGACACCGAAACAAAATAGAGACTAATTGAGAGGGGGTAGGGTGTGGGGAGGGAATTATCATGGTTTCTTGCTTACAATTGTGTTGTCAATAAAAAGTTAAAAAAAGAAATGAGATAAAGCCTCCCCCCCAAAAAAAAGTGTTTCTTTCACCTTTTTTCCCCTCCCTACACTTTCTGTATGTAGTTTGCTAGGGATGTTATAATAAAACATCTCAGGTTGCATGGCTTATATAATGGGAATTTCCTTTCTTACAATTCTGGAAGTTGAAAGTTCATGATCAATACATTGGTAGGTTTGGCTTCTTTATTTTTTAAATATTGTTACTTATTTATGTGCAAGTAGAGAGAATTAGGAGAGAGAGAATGGTTGTGCCAGAGCTTCCAGTCACCACAAATGGATTCCAGGTGTATGCCACACTTTGTGCATCTGGCTTTTACATGGGTACTGGGGAATTGAACCCAGACTATGGGGCTTTGCAGGCAAGTGCCTTTACTGCTGAGCCATCTCTCCAGCCCTTTTTTTTTCCACCCAAAGTAGGGTCTGGCTCTAGCCCAGACTGACCTGGAGCTCACTCCATAGTCTCAGGTGGCCTTTGAATTCACAGTGATCCTCCCACTTCTGCCTTCCAAGTGCTGGGAATAAAGGCGTGTGCCACCATGCCCAGCCTTAAATATATTTTTTAATTTACTTCTTTGTAAACGAGAGAGAGAGAGAGAGAGAGAGAGAGAGAGAGAGAGAGAGAGAGAGAGGAGATGAGCATTCCAGGACCTCTTAATGCTGATGAACTCTAGATGCATGTGCCACTTTGTGCATCTGGCTTTATGCGGGTACTAGGGAATTGAACCTGGGACAGTAGGCTTTACCAGCCTGTGCCTTTAACTACTGGGCATTTGTTTGTCTGAGAAAGTCTTTATCTTTCCTTCACTTGAAGGATAATTTAACTGGATGCAGAATTCTAGGTTGGTTTTTCTTTCAACACTTTAAATATGCCACCCCACTCACTGTCTCCTTTTTTATTTTATTTTTTAAAATATTTATTTGTAAGCAGAGAGAGAGAAAGAGAGAGAGAGAGAGAGAGAGAAACAGAAACAGAGAAATTGGACATGCCAGGCCTCTTGCTACTGCAAATGAACTCCAGATATCTGCACACACCATTTTGTGCATCTGGCTTTATGTGGGTGCTGGGGAATCGAACCCGGGCTGTCAGGCTTTACACGTAAGCGTTTTAACTGCTGATCCATCTCTTCAGCCCTCCACTGTCTTCTTGCTTGCATGCATTATATGATGCAATTCTTTGTTAGTTATGTATGTGCAGGTACGAGTGTGTGTGGATGGGGGCCAGAGGACCCCATTGAGAGTCATTTTTCAGGCACTGTCCATCTGGTTTTGTGACAGGCCCTCCTATTGATCTGGAGCTCACCAATTTGTCCTTACTGTATAGCCAATAAGCCCCGAGGATCCTCCTGTCTCCACCTCCCCAGTACTGGGTTTATGGACCACCATGCCTGGAGTAAGAGAAGCTCAGGGATTCATGCTTGTAAGGCAAGCTCTTTATCAACTGAACCATTTCCCTAGCCCCTCTTTTACTGTTCTTATTTATTTATAAGGAGAGAGAGAGAGAGAGAGAGAGAGAGAGAGAGAGAGAATATGGGCATGCCAGGGCCTTTAGTTGCTGTAAACAAACTCCAGATGCATGTGCCACCTTGTGCATCTGGCTCTACGTGGGAACTGGGGAATTGAACTCAGGTCCTTAGGTTTTGCTGGTAAGTGCCTTAACCAATGAGCCATCTCTCCAGCCCTGTACTGTTCTTTTAAAAAAATTATTAAGAACTTTGTTGTATGGACAAATCATGTGTTGTTCGCATTCTCCTTGTATTATCCTATGATATCTCCTCCTCCCGACCCCATCCCACAGAGGGCCCTCATCAGTGCTGGAAATCACCATGGAGTCGTAGGTTATGGATGCAGCTGTCAGTCACATGGTGGAGGGGTGTGCTCATTTTCCTGTTTTCTTAGACCTCCCATCTCTCTGCCTAGGTTGTCCGTCTGTCCATGCAGGCTTTTATCTTCCCATTACAGTGCTTATCATGCATGAATTATGACTCCCTTCAATTCCCAGTCTGATCATTTCAACATCTCTGTCACACCTGAATGCTTTTCCGAGGCTTGGATTAAGGACGTGTGTGGGCTCTGTGGCTCACGCCTTTAATCCAAGCACTCTGGAGGCTGAGGCAGAAGGAGCTCTGTGAGTTCAAGACCACCCTGAGGCTACAGAGTGAGTTCCAGGTCAGTCTGGGCTAGAGTGAGACCCTGCTTCAAAAAAAAAGACAACTTGAAAATCTTTTACCATTCTTTGTTTTCCTTAAAAGTTACACATGATATGATATATTGCGTAAAAGGAATTGAAAAAAATGTAGCTTCATTGTGAGATTTTTATGCTTATCTAGTTAGAGATCAGCCTGCTTCTTTTTCCTTTTTCTTTCTTTCTCTCTTGAGGCCTGGCCTACCTCTAGCCTAGGCTTACTCACTTTGTAGCCCAGGCTAGCCTCCTTCCCTGCTATCTTTGAATTTCCAAACAGCCTCCCCCCCATTGAACCCAAGGTCTTATAGATACTAGGCAAAAAGGCTCTATCACTGAGCTATGACCCACAGTTCCTTTTATCCTTTTGATAGGTTTTAGGTTGGCCTTGAACTTGCTATGTATCCTGGGCTACACAGCCTTGTGATCTTGCCTCAGCCAAGTAGCTGGGATCACAGTTGTGTGCGCCTCCATGCCTGGCTTCAGACTTCCTACATAAAGTCCCAGACATGTACAGTACATGTGTGTTTCTCTATGATTTAACAGGAGCCCTGTCAATGCAGCAGAGGTAAGGTTTGGTGGAGAGAAAGAATTCTAGAGTTTTATGATTCTCAGTCTTTCAATAAGCGTGGACCCCGGAGATGTGCCCTTTACAAGTGCTTTGCAGTTTTGCTTTGTTGCTTCTTCCTCATTAGGTGAGCCAGGAAGGATAGAGGGAGTTATAGTCCAATATTTCCCCTCCCACAAGTCAGCCAGGCTCTCATAAAACTCCAGTTGGTGAGTACATTAGTTAGGGCTCTCCAGAGAAACAGAACCCATCCATAAAAGCGGATTTACTGCGTTGGCTTACAAGACAGTGGCTGAGTCATCGGCAATGGCTGACACTGGAGAGGACAGGCAGGGAATTCCGCAGGTAGCTTCCCAGTCCAAGAAGCAGGAGCTGGAAGCACCCTGGGGAGTCCCCAGTGCGAGGCTCCCAGCAGAAGGCCCTGCGCACTGCCTGCCCCAAGCTGTCATTCAGGTCCTCATGCAAACCTAGAGGCTCCGAGTGTTTTGGTGGTCCTCGTGCAAACCTCAAGGCTCCGAGTGTTTTGGTGCGTGTGTTTCACTAGCCCTAGACGTCCCATCTCAGGGTCAAGTTGACCACCAGGACCGAGCATCACAGTTACACTCGGGTGAGTTCTTGAAGATCAGACTCCTGGCACAGATTTCACAAAGCCCTCGAAAGAACTAGAGAGGATTGGGTTTTCCCTGATCTGCAGACAGAGGAACCCAAGAAACTCACAAAAAACATGGAAGGGTCCTCCTTAGACTGGGTCCCCACAATCTTTCCTTCCATCCCTCCCTCTTCCCCTCTTTCCCTCCCTCCCTCCTTCCCTCCCTCTTTCTTAGAGAGAGAGATAGATAGAGAGAGAGGGGGGGGGAGAGAGAGAGAGAGGGAGAGAGAGAGAGAGCACACCATGGTCTCCAGCTGCTGCAGATGAACTGCTGAAGCTTGTGCCTATTTTGTGCCCTGAGGATTTGAACTCTGATTGTTAGGTTTTGCAGACAAGTGCCTTAAGTGCTGAGCCATCTCTCCAGCCCAAGGTTTTAACTTTTTGAATTAGAGCCCAATAAGTTACATTGAGGTTGGTTGTCTTTTAAGTCTTTTTCAATCTGTATTTCTCTCTTCATCACTTGTTTTCTTAAAATTTATTTGTTTGAAAGGATCAATAAAGTCATTTGTACAGTAACCTCCCCTCCCCTTATATATTACAAGACTGCAAGTGGATGTCCAAGTCATAAACAGTATCACCCTAAATATAGTACATTTTTTATTTACAAGTTGGATATAATAAGAAATTAACAACAAAAATAACTCATAACAATTCTAATATACTAGAATAAAATGAGTGCAGTCTCAAAATATTTTCTTGTATTTATAGCTTAGCAAACTCAGCATACGATTTCTTTCCTCACTATTGAGAACTTTTACCTTTGCACTTAGAGGAATACCTTTGCATGTGATTTTCTCTTTGGCATATTTCATCCCTATTCTTGTGTTTTGGAACCATTATTAAGTAAAAGAAGGGTAACTTGAACACAGCACTATGATACTATAACAGCTAATTTCTTTTTGTTTGATTGTTTTTGTTGTTGTTTTCATGGTATGGTTTCGCTCTGGCCCAGGCTGACCTGGACTTCACTCTGTAGCTTCAGGCTGGTCTTGAACTCACAGTGATCCTTCAACCTCTGCCCCCCAAGTGCAAAGGTGTGCTCTATCACACCTGGGCAATAGAACAGCTCATTTCTTTTTTTAAATGTTTTTTAAAAATATTTATTCATTTTCAAGCAGAGAGAGAGAGAGAGAGAGAGAGAGAGAGAGAGAGAGCGTACACACCAGGGCCACCACCTTGTGGGTCTGGCTTATGTGGGACCTAGGGAATTGAACCCAGGGGTCTTAGGCACTGGAGGCAAGTGCCTTAACCGCTGAGCCATCTCTCCAGCCCTCATTTCTTTTTTAAAAAAATACTTTGTTTATTTACTTACTTATGAAGAGAGAGAGGCAGAGAGAGAGAGCGGGGGAAGAGAGAATGAATGAGCTTCTAGCCACTGCAAACAAACCCCAGATGCATGCACCACCTTGTGCATCTATCTGGTTTACAGGGGGACTGGGGAATCGAACCTGGGCCTTTAGGCTTTGTAGGCAAGCATCTCTCCAGCCCAGAACAGCTGATTCCTAAATGACAAATGGACAGGTAGCTTGCAAAGTGGAGTCACTGGAAGATAAGATGATATACAAAAATAGCATGAGATTGAGTCACATGATTTACACTGATAAGTGATTCAAAACTTAGGAATTGTTTATTTCTGGAATTTTCATTTTTAATGCATCTGGGTGTCGTTGAAATAATGGAGGCAAAGCCAGAGGGAAGGGAGAGCGGGTGCACCGTGATGCACCAAGCTAGTGAGCTGCAGGGTGGACCTGTTTTGGTCACTCTTCGGTCTGGTTTAACCAGCTCCTCTGGCCTGGGTGTTTTCCATAGACTGATGGCTTCATGGAGAGGTTAGTCCAGAGTCAGGTTTGACATTTGTTGTGTTCTTCTATCAAGGAGGGTATAATGTCTGACTGTCTCCTCAGCACACGGCTAGCAGCTATCCATATTAACGCCTAGACATTCCAACCCTATCATCCCTCCCTCATGTAGAATGCAGAGTGCGTCTAGAAGGAATTTCCCCTTGCCTACTAGTTGATTACTTCAAGGTATAACTTAAATAGGACAGTTAGGATTCTTGATACCTTCTTTAATTATTATATATATTATATATAATTATTATAATGGTTTTCCAGTATCCTACAGTAATTATGTCTTGTTGGATTTTTTTTTTAGTTTTACTATAAGCTTAGTAACAAACATATGACTGTATTTCAATTCCTAACAGAGTTCTAAGATGAAACAAACATTCCAATTTTATTTATTTTCTGGTTAACATAATTGCATTCAGGAGCTATTATGGTTCATCTTGGAACATGAAATTGGGATCAAAGAGATGAGTGGCACTTCACACACAAAATAAAGGTATTCAAATGGCCAGTAAATGTCTAATGACCCGGATTGATTCCCCAGTGCCCATGTAAAACCAGATGCACAAAGTGATACATGCATCTGAACTTTGTTCAAAGTGGATGGAGGCCCTGGTGTGGCTCCCATATTCTCTCTCTCTCTCTCTCTCTCTCTCTCTCTCTCTCTCTCTCTCTCTGCTTGCAAATAAATAAATAATTTAAATTACAAGATGTGATATCCTTGTCTACCTAGTTTTGTACCTTTTATTTACTTATTTATTTTTATTTATTTCATTTTATTTTTTATTGTACCTTTTAAATAATGCTTACTCATATAAGAAACAAGTCTTCACCCCTAGATCCAGAGCATTTTAGAAGTCCAAGCCACTCACGACGTGTCGTTGGAGGAAAGACTTAGAACCACCAAGTCTGAGGCATAATTTTACTGTGCTCTCTGTGTTTGAAAATCAAATGAAATTGCTTTAAAACTTCTCTAGTATTAAAGATGTACAACTCATAAAATTGTTTAGCCTGGTGATCTCCTATGGAATCTGACAAGTTAGTCGTTGAGAAGGTCATCTTGGTATAATAGTGATTTTGTGTGCTTTTAGGTGGATCCACTTTTAACACACGTGATCACCTTGTATCTTTAATGCGCCTTTCTGGAATACCAGTCTGACCTCAATCTGAACAAAGCCTTCGTTGATGATGTTTAGGCTTGGTCATTTTCTCCGCCTGTTATGTTTATTACTGAATGTTAATCAGATTCATTATTAAAGGTTTCATCTGCCACACAAACACATAATTGGCTATGTCTGAGTGACCATCTTTTGTCTTGAGCAGACTGCTAAAACTGCTTTAAGCATCATTAGACCAAAATGATGACCAGATTAATTTGTCTTTTACTTGTTTTCCAACAGATTAGACCTTATTATTATGCAAACACTATGTATGTAGAATGGTCTTAGAAAAAGCTTGTGAATGTCTCTTAATTTACAGACCCTTATGGCAAAGGATAGATGACATTATTGCTAATGGTTTATTAAATATCCCCTTTTGTGTACAGTATGGAGCACCACTCAGAAGCTGTGAGTTAAAAGTAGTTCAAAAGTGAGATGTTTGTAAACCAAACATTGCTCTTTCGTTTCATCATCTACTTTGCTGGATGCAGTGCGATACAGAAACAAAGGCTAAGTATATTACTTGCACTTACATCTTAGTTTTATCCTCAAATGAATCAATGCCGCAAATAGAAAATAATTGCAAAAGTGTAATTTTATGTAATACATCTATTAAATCCACATTTTCAGTATCGACTTTTTATTAAAATCACATTTGCTGAGCATCTTCACATAGGACCCTCAGAAACTTATTTTTTAACTTTAAGGTTTGGCTTTCCCAAAAGAATGAACTATAATGATATCTTTCTTGTTGTTTCTTGTATCACGATTAGGGAATATAATGCCCCAAATTGGCTGTCATCTGTGATCTGACAATTGTAGTATAATTGGTTTAAGCAAGATGGACTTTGGACTGATCTCCAGGATGCCCTTGGTAATCTGTCTGTGCTGGAGCGGAGACTTGGTCAGGGATGAAGTTCTCACAGCCTTAGCAAGGAAATCCTTACCCAGTGGGTTCAGGTAGGTTTAGCTCTGTAATCTGGCTTCAAAGTTTTGAGTAGACAGATTTATCCTTCTTATTTCCTGATCAGTGAGTTTTAGGCAATGTTATTTATGACTTTATGTTTTCCAAGGCGCCAAATCCTCTCAGGTTTATGTATTATGTAGATAAGATTTGGTCAAGCATCTTATAAATAAAGTAGTATTATAGGTTGTAAAATGATTTCTACTGTATCCACTTAAAATTGAAATATTCACTCTGGTGGAAATGTGTTTTCCAGGATCTTAACCAAGCGTTTCTATAATTCTATCAAACATAAATGGCTTATAAGTAGCTGAGTAGTATTCTAAATGGGCTTAGTTATTCAAGTGCAAAAAGAGCTCATTGACAAATGGCACATTACACTTGATGAAATGCCATCTATTTATAAAGGATTTTAAGTACTAGTAGAGTCTAAATAAAACACCACTCCAATAAAGCCAGTTTTCTTTTTCAGCGTTGGGAGTCATGAGCCTAGGACTTCAGGCACGCTATAGGAAAGTGCTCTATCACAGAGTGGCCTCCCTTATGTCAAACTAGACAGTTTTCTTTCAGTTCTATTTTGTTTGCCTACGTTTGTTTTTTGGACATACCTTTCCAGTTGAGCCATCTCTCCATTCTTCAGACTCATCTCCTTACTCTGAATCTTGAGGCCACGCTCGGCCCCCACTGTTCTGACAGCGCCTGCTCTCTATTCTACATATTTAACCAATTAATTGTACATCGCAGTTGATTTGATCTTTAACTGCTCGTGGTCTTTTATTCCCCTTGAGAAGCAGAAACTTTGAGATCGATGGATAGATATGACAGACAGATTCAGTAAGGAGACTCAGCAAATGTTTATCAAAGTGAATTAGAAGTTACCCCAGTATGTTTTTTTTTTTTTTAAATTGGCTTCAACATCCCTAAATTAACCACAGTTCAAGTCACTTATCATTTCTGGTCTTTATTTGCTTTCTTTTTTGTTGTTGTTTGGTTTTTGGAGGTAGTGTCTCACTCTAGCCCCAGACTGACCTGGAACTCACTCTGTAGTCCCAGGATGGTCTCAAACTCACAGAGATCCTCTTACCTCTGCTTCCCAGCTGCTGGGGTTAAAGGTGTGAGCCACCACACCCGGCCATTTTCTGCTTTTTAAAAAATGAGATCTCACTATATTACTCAGACTCAAATTGAAGTATTAGGTTCAATCAATCCTTCTGCCTCAGTCTGCTGAGTAGCTGGACTATAGAGGCACACGCCACTATACCTAGGTTCTGCTATCGAATATAATATTCGTTGGCCTGGGGAGGAAAACATTGCCATGTAAGCATGAGGACCTGAGTTTGGATTCCTTCCGACCCCACGTGAGAAAACCAGGAATAGGGCTAGAGAGATGGCTCAGTGGTCAAAGATGCTTTCTTGCAAAGCCAGAATGCACCTGTAATCCCAGCACTGTGGAGGTGGACAGAAGGATCTCTCTCCTTCTAGTCTAGCTGACTAGGTGAGCTCCAGCTTCAACATGGGATCCTGTTTCAAAAAAGTAAGGTGGAGAGTGATTGAGGAAGCCATCCAATGTCAAAAATCTGTCCAGTACATGCACATGAGCGTGCACACACACACACACATGCACACACACGACCCACATGCACAAATGCGCACACATGACTGCATACACATATACGACATACACAAAATACAATAATTTCCCAAAGTATAAATGCTCATCATGTGCAGAAGGAAATGCATATTCACTAAATACTCAATGCTTTCAAAATGATTTCAACTGGCCCTAATCCTCATCCATTCAGTTTGCATGTAACAGTTCGCAGACAATCAGTGGACAATGACAGTTTGGTCTTCTAGAAACTGATTTTCAGTGGGAAGTGCCACTTTCTTTTGGGTTCAAAGTAGAATGAATTATTTTTTCAACCTAGCTAGTGGAGATAGCATAGTAAATAATATCAGTGGGCTTGGACCAGGGGTATGGTGAGCACACGTTTTCTGGCAATATAGAATAGTTCAAGTTTATAGATGGCAGACATAGCTGACTTATCTATAGAAAAAAAGAATTTATTTGATTTCTCTGATTTACTAAAGACACTCAGATGGGAACTAAGTTCATATCTATTCTAGGCACCAAACCTCACAAGCAGCCAAATTATAGGTAGAGGGGCTGGGAAGACGGGTTGGCAGTTAAAGGTGCATGCTTGCAGAGCCTGTGGGGACAGGCTTCATTTCCTAGCCAGTCACAGGGGCCTGATGCACAAAGCATCTGACAATTGTTTGTAAAGGCAAGAGGCCCTGGTGGAACACACACACACACACACACACACACACACACACACACACACACACACACACACACACGGAAAAGCACAGCTTGCCTTCACCATTCTTTCACCATTCTTGTGTCTGTGTTTGCACTCCTTTCCTGGCCGCAATGCACTTTGTCTGAAAACTGTCACCCCCAAAGGAAACTCTTTCCTTCCTGATGCTGCTTCTGCTCAGGAATTGTGTCCCAGCAACGAGAAAGGAACTGAAACACCTTGTTGGAGTCACGTGATACATTACAGCCACTCCAGTAAACATTTTATCCCCTTTTTCTCTTCCTATTGGTTGTTCCCACTCTAGACAATCCTCGAATCCACACTACCACCACCATAATAGAGCAATAGCAATTTTTTAATAAACAAAACCTATGTTTACTATGCAATCTGAGGCCTAGTCCTCAGAGAGATGATAACAATGTCTCTCCTATGTCTACACAGAACCTCCACATGGCTTTGTTTGTAATAAGGCAATCTGGAAAGAGACAGGATGTTCTACAGTAGGTAAATGGTTTCTAAGTGTGGGGAGGGGGTCACATGGATACGTCAGTGCATTGATACGTGGATACATGGATACGTCAATACGTCGATACAAGGAAAAGGAATTCCTCCATGAGGATTGTGGAGGCAAGTGCTTAGTGATCAGCAACAGCTCATCTAAAGGTCCTCTGCTATGGTGGTGGATTTGGGGTGTTTTTCCACTTGCTTCTAGTTCCTGGACAAAGCACCTGGCAAGGAACAGCTTCTACAAAGAAAGGGTTGAGTTTAGGCTCACAGTTTTCAGAGGCATTGTGTTGGGAAAGCATGACCCAGGCAGGAAGCTGACTCACACCTTGTCATGTGTCTGAGAGGAAGTAGTCCAGTACTGCTCATGGATCTGGGCTAACCTCAGGATCTCCCCCCAACCACCCTCCACCTCCTCCAGCCAGGCTCTACCTCCCAAAGGCTCTAGAGTCAGGGGGCAGGTGTCAGACAATTACAAACCCATGAGGCATAGTTCCCATACAGTTGACCTTTGAATTAAGGAAGCAAGAAATCAGGAGACACTAATGGCCCATAATAGTAGGAACTTTTCTGTTGGGATGCACTTTGCTGCCAGTTTGGAATCCCAGTATCCAGAGCAGAAGACTGGAGGATCCAAGCCTGAGTGCAGCCTGGGTTATACAGTGCCATCTTTCCTCATGGAGGGAACGATACTGCGCTTCCCATGTTGTGATGGTTAGGTTTTGTTGTCAACTTGATCTTTTTAATTATCTTGGGTGGGTCTCTGAGGATGTTTATAGGAAGGCAGCCTCTCAGTAGGGGGCAGGATGTAAAGAAGCTCAAAGAAGCTGAAAGTAAACATATTTTCCTGTGTGGGCAGTTCAAGAAGGAAATTCCAGAGACTCAGAAAGCCATTAAGTCTGGGATAGGGTTGCAAGACCCCACCCTAAGGCTATATAAAGGAGAAGAAATTCTCTCCTTGACTCCCTGCCTGTTGGCTGCTGGTGATTGTTGGTGACTTACACTCGCAATCTGCTCTCCTACCCTTCCTGGACACTGGAACTCAGTTTCCTCGGCCTCACATCATGAAGAGCAGCCGCTCCCAAGGGAGCCATTCCCTTGTAATTGTTCTGGGCTGGATTGGGACTGCTGAGACATCCAGCCATGTGGACTAAACAGCTACTGGTTCCTTCACCTGTGGGCCTGCTGACTGCTATTGTTGGACTGTCGTAAGCTACCCCAATAAATTCCCTTTTACTACAATCTATTCTATCAACTCTGTTTCCTCTGGAGAACCCTGGCTAACACACACGTGTACTAATATTTTCTATTAGAGACTGACCTCAGAAACAGTCAGGAAGCAGCAGGACAGACCCTGCCAGGGTTCCCTTCGCATCAGGAGGTCCACATTGCCCAAGAGCACTCTTGTTCCGCAAGGGGGACTTCAGTCAACACAAGGAGTGAGTGATAATGACTCCATGTCAGATGGAAAGTAAAGCAAAGGTCAAAGATAGCTGACAAAATGAACAGTCCACGAGGACACAGATGAGTGACAATCACTGTGGAGTTCACTTCTGCACTTCCATGAGTGTCAGGGTCAATTTGGACCCAGATGATGAGGAAACTCCGGTTGGGAAGGAGGCCCATTCTCTCTGTGTCCCCTTGGTGTCCATTGCTCTCCTCCCTGCCCAGGCTAGCCCTGACCGAGGTGTCTTGTGTCCTTAATGTTGATGACACCAAACACCTGACCCAAAGCAGCTGGAAGGAGGAGAAGCCTTATTTGGGTGTGTGGTATGGAGGGGAAGTTTCAGCATGCCGGGCATAGGAGGCGAGAGCAGAGGTTGGACTTTACATGTGGCCACAGCAGATGGAAGAATGCAACTAGGCTGAGCTGAGGTCAGACCCAGGGAAAGGTGGACTGGAACACTCATTCCAAAGCACAGCAGCCCAATCCCTCCAGCGAACCTCCACTTCCCAAACTATCACCATCTGGGGCCCAAGCGATCAGGACAAGAGCTTATGGAGGACATGATTCAAATAACCCCTTCTTGTCTGTCAGGGGCGAAAGCCTTTGGGGGCCTTTGGAGGCACACCCTGGCTTAGTCTTGGACGGCACCTGACAGTCTGCCAAGAGGGGCTTGGCTTAATGAGTTTCAGGAGGTAGTCCTGATTAGACTATTTGCACATCATGACCACAGGTTCTTACCATTAGCTCCCTGATTGGCCAGGAAGCTCTATATATACTGCCTCGT